>JAMKQA010021417.1:0-12763 GCA_024699735.1 Posidonia australis | reverse complement strand
CCCCCCCCCCCCCCCCCCCATCTTCCAGAAACGTCCCACAGCACCCCTTGAGCACTCCGAACCCCTTGGAATTGAGCCACGAGCTCCCGATCGTCGCAGCAATGCCGCTCACCGGTGAAGAAGCCAACGACGACCGTCAAAGCTCTCCTCTACTCCATCCTCCTTTATTTAGCTCCTAAAGGAAGGAAGTAGCTCCCCGGGGCCTCTATGACCGCTGGATCGCCGCACCGCTGCCCTCCAGAAGCTCCTTCTTCCCCGACGCCGTCGCCGAAGCTCCTCGACGGTGAGGTAGGTGGGAGGCTCGTTCCCACCGATTGATCTTGGATCCACTTCGATGGATCATTTCCTCTCAGCTCCTTCTTGCTTTCTGTGAGGTCTGATCTCAGATCAGACCACGGGAAGGCTTTTTATGCCCCCTCCGGCGGTTGTCGGCGGCGGAGCTCCATCGACGACGGCCATCGTTCTTTTTTCCTTTTAAAAACAAATTAAAACATTTTATTTTGATTGAAGTTCTGAAACTATGTTTTCTTTACATTCAGATCTTTTTCTCATTACACATAGGTCCTTTTATTACAAATAGGTCCTTCATTCATTCTTCATAAATCATTCGAATAAAGTTTTCACTGAAAATATTGCATTTTCCCCCTTAAACATTTAACATAATGTTTTCCAGGTTTAACCTTAACAAAAGCCCTCAGGATTTCTTTTAATGCATTTTAATTCAACTTTTTTGCATAAAAGACCTTGAACTTTCCTGAAACCTTTCTAAGTGTACTTTTTCTGTGAAAATTGCATTTAAGCCCTTGTATTCTTCTGAAACCATCCAGAATACACTTTTATTTGGTTTATTTGCATTTAAACCCCTGGATTTTATTGAAAACTTCTCTGAAGCATTTTTTTCCCCTGGTTAAATTACATTTTAACCCCTAATTTATTCTAGAACTTTTCTGGATGCTTTGGTCTGCTGGACAATTTGCATGTTAACCCCTGCTCTTCACAGATTTCACTCTAAATGCATGTTTCCTAGGGTAAAATGACTGTTTTCCCCTTGAGACTTTCTGATATTTTCTTGAATCATTTTTCTTGCATATTTTACTCTGAATTTCCACCAAATTGCATTAAATGTATGTTTTAGTGGTAGAATTGAATTTTAACCCCTAGGAAACTTCATTTTCAAAATATTAGATTTAATCAGAATTTGGGTTTTTTTGCACAAAGGCCCTTGGAATTCTCACTATTTACACTCACATATGCATTTTGCACATTTTTTCACATCTTTCTGCACAAGTTTTCTTGTTTTTGCTTCCTTGCTTTTGCGCACGCATTCCTAGCTTGTTTCTAGCTTGGTTTTCTCACCGCCTCCTGGATTTCACCTTTAGACTTGTTTTGGTTTTCCATCGCCCAAGGGTGTACAGTAAAAGACTTGACAAAGCCGACATGGCCCCGAAATGAGGCTTATTTTCTCCTTTTTGATTTTCTCAGATTTATTCGAATTTCCGCTTATTTGCGAGATGCTTTCCGAGAATGTCTCGATTTTCACGATTTTCCTCATTGCCCAAGGCGTACAGTAAAGCGGCATTCTCCATGCCTACATTTAACCCTCAGATTAGCTTTTCCTTTATTTCATTTCTTCACTTTGACTTGGCATGTTTTCAGTCATATTTAGTATGGGCATATAGAATAAGCAAGCATACATCCATAGACTATTAACAGTAGGAAACCTGGAAAGATCGAGTTTTCTCGGGCGCATGAGGGTGCCTAACCCCTTCCCTATGCGTAACCAGAATCCTTACCCTAACTCTGGCCTGCATTCATTTGACATTATCCATTAGGCACGGAGCACACACATACATTCTGCATCTTGTTTGCTTCCTAGTTTTCTTGTGTTTTTTGTTTTCCTCATCTTTCCATTAAAAGACAAGGTGGCGACTCCTTTCCTTATCCTTCTTATCTTCCCTTGGTATTTCCGGGTCAAGTCTTTTCCTCCGGATTCACCATCTTCGCCGTGACCATATCGGGTTTTCTCGCGTGTTTCCACGCACTTGGTAAGAGGAGAGTCGTGCAAGGGTTCCACTGGCATGGTCACAATAACACTGCACTAACTAAAGGCGAGATCAGCATCTCATCAAGCTATCACCAACCCACATGTCATTTCCCACTAGTAAGGAAGAGCTAAATAGCAAACAACTGCCTCGCTTCTCCACAAATCAAACAGACTTTTGATGTAGGGATCGATCCTAGATTCGATTTAGGCTTAGTCCAACAAATAGAAACCAATTCTCAGTTTGATTTTATAAAAAGAAAGAAAATTGAGTGACCAAGTGACATAAGTTAGTCGAATCCCTAACTATATACACATGTGGAATCTCATTGGCTAAGGCAAATTGTACTTCACTTACCCCTAAGAAGGCCATAAATGTCGCATTTATTCTAGTGCAAATATATGAATTTTATACATCATTTTAACTTAATCTACACACATATTGTTCAGATGTTGACTTAAGGATGAAAGTGTCTTCGACTACCCAATGATTAAGGTCCATTGATGTTAGCTCGTATTGAGATTCTCAAGATTAAGAAGAGGTAACTAGGTCGACTGGTTCAAGTCAACCAACCTAACTGCAACCTATCTCATCAGACGAGTCCAAAGGTATAATGCTGCACTGAACAAAGGCAAAATTAGCATCTCATCAAGTTATCATCAACCCACATGTTATTTCCCACTAGTTAGGAAGAGCTAAATAGCAAACATTAGCCATCGATCTCCATAAATCAAATGGACTATAAATGTAGGGACCGACCCTAGATTCAATTTAGACTAGGTCTAATAAACAGAAACCAATTGTCAGTTTGATCCAATAAAAAGAAAAAAAAACTGAGTGACTGAGTGACATACGTTTGTCGGATCCCTAACTATCTACACATGTGGAATCCCATTAGCCAAGGCAAATTGTACTTCATTTACCCTTAAGTAGGCCATAAATGTTGCAATCATTCTACTGCAAATACACATACTTATACATCCATTAAACTTAATATACACTCTCATATTGTTCAGATATTGACTTAAGGATGGAAGTGTCTTCAATTACCTAATGGTTAAGGTCCATTGATCTTAGCTCATATTGTGATTCTCAAGATGGAGTAGAGGTAACCTGATCGACAAGTTCAGGTCAACCAACCTAACTGCAACCTATCTCATCAGACGAGTCCAAAGGTATAATGCTGCACTGACTGAAGGCATGATCAGAATCTCATCAAGTTATCATCAACCCACATGTCATTTCCCACGAGTTAGTAAGAGCTAAATAGCAAACAATGGCCTTCCTTCTTCACAAATCAAATGGACTCTTAATGTAGGGATCGACCCTAGATTAGATTTAGGCACAGTCCAATAAGCAAAAACCAATTGTCAGTTCTATCTAGTAAAAAGAAAGAAAACTGAGTGACCAAGTGACATACGTTTGTTGGATCCCTAACAAACTACACATGAGGAATCCCATTGGCCAAGGCAAATTGTACTTCATTTACCCCAAATAGGCCATAAATGTCAAATTTATTCTAGTGCAAATATATACAATTTATACATCCTTTAAACTCAATGTACATTCTCATATTGTTCAGATATTGACTTAAGGATGGAAGTGTCTTCGGCTTCCCAATGGTTAAGTTTTTTTATGTTACCACGTATTGTGATTCTCAGGATTGAGTAGAGGTAACCTTATCAACTGGTTCAAGTCAACCAACCTAACTGCAACCAATGTTATTGGACGAATCCAAACGTATAATGCAGCATTGACTAAAAGTGAGATCAACATCTCATCAAGTTATCATCAACCCACATGTCATTACCCATTAGTTAGGAAGAGCTAAATAGCAAACAACTATACCTCCCTTCTCCTCAAATCAAATGGGCTCTTACTGTAGGGACCGACCCAATATTTGATTTAGGCTTATTCGAATAAACATCAACCATTTGTTAGTTTGATCTAGTAAAAAGAAAAAAAACTAAGTGATCGAGTGACATTCGTTTGTCAAATCCCAAACTATCTACACATGTGGAATCCCATTGGATAAGGCAAATTGTACTTCATTTAGCACTAAGTAGGCTATAAATGTCACAATCATTCTACTACAAATACACACATTTTATACATCCATTAAACTTAATCTACACTCTCATATTGTTCAAATATTGACATAAGGATGGAAGTGTCTTCGGCTACGCAATGGTTAAAGTCCTTTGATGTTACCACGTATTGTGATTCTCAGGATTGAGTAGAGGTAACCTTATCGACTGGTTCAAGTCAATCAACCTAACTGCAACCAATGTTATTAGATGAATCCAAAGGAATAACGCAGCACTAACTAAAAGCGAGATCAGTGTCTCACCAAGTTATCATCAACCCACATGTCATTTTGCACTAGTTAGGAAGAGCTAAATAGCAAACAACTGCCTCCTTTCTCCTCAAATCAAATGGGCTCCTGATGTAGGGACCAACCCTAGATTCGATTTAGGCTCGTTCGAATAAACATAAACCTTTTGTCAGTTTGATCTAGTAAAAAGAAAGAAAACTGAGTGACCGAGTGACATACGTTTGTCGGATCCCTAACTATCTACACATGTGGAATCCCATTGGTCAAGGCAAACTGTAATTCACTTACCCCTAAGTAGGCCATAAATGTTGCATTAATTCTAGTGCAAATAAACGCATTACATCCATTGAACTTAATCTACATTCTCATACTGTTCACATAGTGACTTAAGGAAGGAAGTGTCTTTTGCAACCAAATGGTTATGTCCCTTAAGGTGAGCTTCTATTGTGATTATCAGGATTAAGTAGAGATAACCTAGTCGACTTGTTCAAGTCAAACAACCTAACTACAACCTATGTTATCAAACGAATCCAAAGGTATAATGTTGCACTAACCAAAGGCAAGATCAGCATCTCATCAAGATATCATCAACCCACATGACATTTCCCCCTAGTTAGGAAGAGTTAAATAGCAAAAAATAGCCTACATTCCCCTTAAATCAAAATGGACACATGATGTAGAGACCGACCCTAGATTCAGTTTAGGCTCGGACCAATAAACAGAAACCAATTGCCAGTTCTATCTAGTAAAAGAAAGAAAATTGAGTGACTGAGTGGCATACATTTGTCATATCCCTAATTATCGACACATGTGGAATCTCATTGGCCAAGGCAAATCGTACATCACTTACCCCTAAGTAGGCCATAAATGTCGCATTTATTCTAGTGCAAATATATGCATTTTATACATCCTTTAAACTTAATCAACACTATCATATTGTTAAGATATTGACTTAAGGATGGAAGTGTCTTTGACTACCCAATAGTTAAGGTCCTTTGATGTTAGCTCATATTGTGATTCTCAAGATTTAGTAGAGGTAACCTGATCGACTAGTTCAAGTCAACCAACTTAACTGCAAACTATGTTAATGGACGAGTCCAAATGTAAAATGCTGCACTGACTAAAGGCGAGACGAGAATCTCATTAAGTTATCATTAACCCACATGTCAATTCCCACTAGTTAGGAAGAGCTAAAAGCAAACAACCGTCTCCCTTCTCCTCAAATCAAATGGACTATCGATGTAGGGACCGACCCTAGATTCGATTTAGGCTTGGTCCGATAAACGGAAACCAATTGTCAGTTCGATTGAGTAAAAAGCAAGAAAACTTAGTGACCGAGCAACATACATTTGTCGAATCCCTAACTATCTACACATGTACAATCTCGTTAGCCAAGGAAAATTCTACTTCACCTACCCCTAAATAGGCCATAAATGTCACATTTATTATAATGCAAATGTACACATTTTATACATCCTTTAAACTTAATCTACACTCTCATATTGTTCAGATATTGACTTAAGGATGGAAGTGTCTTCAGTGACCCAATGGTTAAGGTCCTTTGATGTTGACTCGTATTGTGATTCTCATGGTTGAGTAGAGGTAACCTAGTCGGCTGGTTCAAGTCAACCAAGCTAACAACAACTTACGCTATCGGACGAGTCCAATGATACAATGTTGCAGTGACCGAAGGTTGGATCAATATCTCATCAAGTTATCATCAACCCACATGTCATTTCCCACTAGTTAGGAAGAGCTAAAAGCAAACAACTTCCTCCATTCTCCTCAAATCAAATGGACTCTTGTTGTAGAGACCGACCCTAGATTCGATTTAGTCTTAGTCCAATAAATAGAAACCAATTGTCAATTTGATTTAGTAAAAAGAAAGAAAACTGAGTGACTGATTGACATAAGTTTGTCGGATCCCTAACCATTAACACATGTGGAATCCCATTGGCCAAGGCAAATTGTACTTCACTTACCCCTAAGTAGGCCGTAAATGTCACATTTATTCTAGTGCAAATATAAGCATTTTATACATCCATTAAACTTAATCTACACTCTCATATTGTTCAAATATTGATTTAAGGATGGAAGTATCTCCGGAAACCCAATGGTTAAGGTCCTTTGATGTTAACTAGTATTATGCTTCTAAGGATTGAGTAGAGGTAACCTGGTTGACTGGTTCAAGTCAACCAAACTAACTGCAACCAATGTTATCAAATGAGTCTAAAGGTATAATGTTGTACTAACCAAAGGCGAGATCAACATCTCATCAAATTATCATCAACCCACATGTCAATTCCAACTAGTTAGGAAGAGTTAAATAGCAAACAACTGCCACCATTCTCCTCAACTCAAAATGGACCCATGATGTAGAGACCGGCCCAAGATTCGATTTAGGCTCGTTCCAATAAATAGAAACCATTTGTCAGTTTGATCCAATAAAAAGAAAGACAATTGAGTGATTGAGTGACATACATTTGTTAGATCCCTAACTATCGACACATGTGGAATCCCATTGGCTAAGGCAAATTGTAATTCACTTACCCCTAAGGAGGCCTTAAATGTCGCATTTATTCTAGTTCAAATATACGTATTTTATCCATCCTTTAAACTTAATCTACACTCTCATATTGTTAAAATATTGACTTAAAAATGGAACTTTCTTCGACTACCCAATAGTTAAGGTCCTTTGATGTTAGCTTGTATTGTGATTCTCAGGATTTAGTAGAGGTAACCTGGTCGACTAGTTCAAGTCAACCAACCTAACTGCAAACTATGTTAACGGATGAGTCCAAAGGTATATTGTTGCACTGACCAAAGGCGACATGAGCATCTCATTAAGTTATCATCAACCTACATGTCATTTCCTACTAGTTAGGAAGAGCTACATAGCAAACAATCGCCTCCCATCTCCTCAAATCAAATGGACTCTTGACGTTGGGAACGAACCTATATTTGATTTAGGCTTGGTCTGATAAATAGAAACCAATTGTCAGTTCGATCTAGTAAAAAGCAAGAAAACCAAGTGACCGAGTGACATACATTTGTCGGATCCCTAACTATCTACACATATACAATCCCATTGGCCAAGGCAAATTCTACTTCACTCACCCCTAAGCAGGCCATAAATGTCACATTTATTATAATGCAAATGTACACATTTTATACCTCCTTTAAACTTAATCTACACTCTTGTATTGTTCAGATATTGACTTAAGGATGGAAGTGTCTTCGACAACTCAATGGTTAAGGTCCTTTGATGTTAGCTCGTATTGTTATTCTCAGGATTTAGTAGAGGTAACCTGGTCAACTAGTTCAAGTCAACCAACCTAACTGCTAACTATGCTATCGGACGAGTCCAACGATACAATGCTGCACTGACTAAAAGCGAGATCAACATCTCATCAAGTTATCATCAACCCACATGCCATTTCCCATTAGTTTGGAAGAGCAAAAAGCAAACAACCGCATCCCTTCTCCTCAAAACAAATGGACCCTTAATGTAGGGATCGACCTTAGATTTGATTTAGGCTCAGTCCAATAAATAGAAACCAATTGTCAATTTGATCTAGTAAAAAGAACGAAAACTGAGTGACTAAGTGACATAAGTTTGTCAGATCCCTAACCATCAACACATGTGGAATCTCATTGGCCAAGGCAAATTGTACTTCACTTACCCCTAAGTAAGCCATAAATGTCACATTTACTCAAGTGCAAATATACGCATTTTATACATCCATTAAACTTAATCTGCACTCTCATATTGTTCAAATATTGACTTAAGGATGGAAGTGTCTCCGGCAATCCAATGGTTAAGGTCCTTTGATGTTAGCAAGTATTGTGATTGTAAGGATTAAGTAAAGGTAACCTGGTCGACTTGCTCAAGTCAACCTGTTGTAGACACCCTAATTTTGAGGCGGCTCGTCGATGAATCCTCTTGAAGATGTTACTTTGGATGCGGCAGGCTTAACCACTTTTAAACCCTATTTGACATTTTAATTAGCCAGAGATCCTCACACAAACCGACTCCAAGCCTATGGTTCAGCAGCTAGGTGGGAGCACCAAAGTGGAGCACCAAGCTGGCGCACTAAGTTGGCGTGCCACGAAGGCGAACCCACACGGCGCACCAAGATGGCGCACCACTCTGGCGCACCGCAATTTTTCAAGGTGTTGGTTGCTGACTATCCATCTGCTGTGCTCGTAACAGTCTTGCGAATATTCGTTACGAATCTACGCGAGGTTGTTGAGCTTCGAGTCCTTTTGCATCCCAAGGAGTTACCATTTTGTCCTCTTTAAAAAGCCTTGCTTAAGCAATATTTTGCTCTCTAGGCTGAGCTACCTACCATCTCCTAGCGAGTCACCCACTCCAGCAACCTATACCTCAACTCTTGATATTGCTCTAGGAACGCCTTTGTAAGGTCATCCCAAGTCCTGATGGTGGCCATGTTGAGGGAAGTGAACCACTTCAACGCGAGCCCTGTAAGACTCTTTTGGAACAGGTGGATTAACAACCTTTCGTCAGCCTGGAGCTAAGCGAGGTCTCCGCAATAGGCTTTGAGATGGGCAATTGGGCAACCCCTACCATTGTATTTTTCAAATTCTGGAATATGAAAATTCGAGGGGAGAGTCGCCTCTGGGAAATAACTGAGGTCCCGGAATTGGTAGGACTGGCGATCCCCACCTTTCACTTGTCGGAGAGTGCGTTCCAGATCATTTACTCTCGTGAGGAGAGCATCTGGAGCTACTGCAACTGTGGACTGTGCAGTAGAGGCGGGTGCTGCGTACACCGTATGGGTCGCTCCTAAGGGCTCCTCTAGATCCACCATTCCGCCGTCTGGTGCTACGGTAAGATGGCCAACGTACCCGTGCATGGGTGCAGTGTGCTGTGGGACAAAAGATGAACCTTGTGTGTGATAAAAAGGGTAGGATAATGCAGGGGGTGGTGCAATGAGTGGTGCAGAATGTGGGAGCAAGAGTTGTTGGACCGGGATGGTATCTGGTACAATGCTCACGGAGGGTTATGCTCCCGCCGGCCAAGGGGGCTGGCTACCAGATAGGAGGGATGCATGCTGTGGTGGGTGCTGTGCTGGTGTAACAAAAGGTAGTGTCGACACCCCTATTGCCGGAGAGACAAGGGATGGCGATGGCTGTGGAGGGAGTGCAGTGGATGCAAATTGTGGTCCTAAAGCCGGTTGCGTAGGCAACTCGGGAGCCGGGAAAGACAAAGCTGAGAAGGGTTGGAGTGCCAGTGCCAATCCCTACAGCTACTAGGCGAGGGCCGACATTTGTTGCAGCTGCGCGGTCATGGGATCGTCGCCGGTGGCTCCAAGAGAAGGAGGCAAGACAGGGGGTGAAACAAGAGGCTGAGATCCCAGTTGTCCGAACTGGGGGGTGGCTACTACAGAAACAGCCACAGTGGGAGGAGGGCTAGTAAACACATAGCCCTGAGGGAAAACAGATTCAACTACTGTGGCCCCGACAGCAGGAGAAGACCAGGCAGGTGGTCCCGAAGGCGAGGTTGCCATGGGGACATGGAAATGAGGTGGTGGTGGTCCTCCAGAGGCTAAGGCAAAAATGAAGGCAGCAGAGATGACTGGAACAGACACAAAGGAAGAGTGTCCCGAGACAGGGACCTCCTCTTGGACAGCAGGGGAAAGGGACTCGCTAACATGCGGGCCATCGTGGATCGCGAGCGAGTAAGGATTGGACTGCGGTTGGGAAGAAGAAGATGAATCCTAGGACGAGCTATCGTCGGAAGTGACGAATAACTCGGGAGATGCGATCGAGAATAAGGTCGCAACTGAAGTCAACGAAATGAAGGGTCCAGAGCTCAGGCTAAGGAAACTCACAAATCAGAAATCCTATGCACATAAACAAACAAGTTAGAAAAGATGCGATGATTATGGTGGTATGACATGCAAATGAATGCTTCTAGTATGCACTCTCTCACAATCTAGGGATATCCTATTAAGCTATCTACTCCAGGTTCACATAGGGGTGAATAGGTCTCCGACTCGAGTTTAGAAAAAGTAAGGTCCCCGTTCAAAATCCTGGCCGTAGCCTAAGCAGTGAACGGGTGGTGCTTTCGGGGCCTCAACCTCTGCCAAAGCAGTAGGCTGTACCCTCTACAACACCGACATGACCCCAGACAAGGGGGGACAAACCCGATTTTTCATTCCACGCCAAAGCCATAGGATGAGCCACTGAAAAATGTCCTTCGCAGACTGTATAGGCGATCCTAGGAGAGGAGAAGATGCATGCCCTACATGATGTATGCAAAGTATGCTTTGAGTTTTTTTACTTGCAAGCTTATTAAACCGTGGGGGAAGATTTGCAATTTGTCACTAGTTTGCCTTATGATTGATTGATTTTGGTTTTTATGTTTTTTATTAACCAAAAGGGGAGAGTAAACATGTCTCTAATCTCCTAGACATGGCACATACAAAAAAGGGAAATAAACATGCAATTTAGCCATGGATTAACAAACAGAAGTATGTACACATTATGTGCAATAGTGGTGACATGGCAAACGTGTAGAAGGAAAGAACAACATTATAAAAGGCATGCATGCAAAAAGACACCACTAAAAAGGATAACAAAGCATAGCATGGAAAAAAAAGCAAGCAAAAGAGAAATCAAAACAAAGCCAGGATCTAGTTATCCCCAGCGGAGTCGACAGTTCCTTTTAACTATGTCGGCGACAACCTCGAGGACTTCGACGCGAAAGGCCAAAAGCACGAGGGTCGACGAAGTCACGGCAAAAACAATAAAAATAAATATGCAAATGTAGGAGTCGCCACCTAGACTATTAAAATGGAAGACGAGGAAAACCATATAAAAACATGCAAATCATGTAATGGAAAAGCAGGTCATAAACCAGAAAATGGGTAAGGATCCCTGTTACGCACGAGGAAGGTATTAGGCACCCTCGTGCACCCGATAAATCAGTCTTCTATTGGTTTCTCATTTGCTTATGAAATGTCGACTTTTCAGCCTTTTCTGTACGACTGAGGGCGATATACCATGCCATGCTAATGTGTGTGGTGTCTAAAATACGGGTGCATGATGTGCAGGGGTGTGTCCTAATGCTCAGAAGTATCACTCGTATGTCGGGTCAAGTGTCGATGCAAAGTCATTGCATGAATAAAATCAAAGATATATCAATTCCGAGTGATTTTTCATCCTTGCTTTGCTATATGCCAAATGCAATCTAACATGCATAAAATGGTTAAAAAACAAAGTCATGCCTCCCTGGTATGTCAAGGAGGAAAACCAGAAAAAACCAGAGGCGAATCGAAACAAAAATCATGCCAGAAAACCATGCAAAAGTGGCTATGTGCTACTGAAAAAAAAGCCAGTGTGCCTATTTGGTGCGCCAGACTGGTGCTCCAGTCTGGTGCGCCACCTAGGTGCTCCTATGTGGGCCAGAAAGATGTGTCGAGAAAAAACAGAAATCCATGAAGTGCCAAATCACATCAGAATGCATTCTGGAAAGTATGCAATGTAAAATCCTTCGCAAAACTTGAAAAATATGCCTTAAAAGTGAAAGAAATGCAAGTGCAATGGCCTGTGGACCTTGTGCTCAAGGGCTGGTAGCCTCACACAAGACCCCACCTATTTTATGCTAAAATGAAAGAAGCAAGACTCAGCCATGTCACTGGATCATGGGCTAATGCACAAGGCTCTCCACGTAGGAGTAAAGTGCAACCAGCCTACCAGATTCTGACCAAGGGCTGAATATCCAAAGGGAGAAAACAACTAGAAAATAATCTTGGTTTAAACTGAAAACATGAATGAAAAACCATGGAAAATCAAAGAACGAGCAGTAAAAGAATCAGGCTCAAAGTCATTCAAAAAACCATGCAAACAGGTATGCAAAAGTGAATGTTTTACTCTCTGACCAGTCTGGTGCTCCTGAATGGTGCGCCAGAGTGGTGCTCTGGGTTGGTGCGCCATATAGGTGCTCCAGATTGGTGCTCCCTAGAAAATCTGGATCAGACTGCAATCTGACCTAGAATAGAGATGGGTGATTTATACTAATGCAGGTTGATTTATGCGGATGTTAAAAGCTGAAAGCGTGACAGGATGGATATGATCAAAGCCATCTTACTATCATTTGATTAAAAACAAGATGATTTAATGGGTTCATGGCAGAAACGCATACAAAATGCAAAAGAATAAACATAGAACAAGTAAACCCAACAAAACATATGTAAGTGATGATCATACCAAGAATATCTCTACAGCATCACTTAATATTTAGGTGCTTGGCATGGATCTATGTGCAAAGAAATAGTAAGAAAAAGATAGCTCATACAGGCAACATAGTGCAGATTTTTATACTAGAAACAAAGTAAACATGCTTGCAAACAAAAGTGTA
>JAMKQA010021416.1:0-16858 GCA_024699735.1 Posidonia australis | reverse complement strand
TTGATGCTTTGGAAGGGCTGAGAATATCTCTGGATGCAAGGAAAAGCTTGAGAGCTCAAGTGGATAGTTGCAGAATTCTGGAGAAGGCTAGTGTAGCTATGTGTGTCTCTATCTTTCAAGATGATCAGCCCGTTCAAATGGTTGCTTATGGGGTCTATATATAGGGATTTTTCAAGGGTAACTGCTAGGAAAGCAATGAGCCTCGTAGACGAAAAGCCTGGAAGATTCCATGGCATATTCGTTGGTAGAGGTAACAGTCATGGGAGGTGGAAAGCCAGCAGCCAGCAGCCTGAGAAATGGCTGGGCGCCTGGGATGTGCGCCAGGTATGTGCGCCAGGTAGGTGTGCTAGCCAGGTGTGCCAGGTAGGTGTGCTAGGTAGGTGTGCTAGCCAGGTGTGCCAGGTAGGTGTGCCAGGTAGGTGTGCCAGGTAGGTGTGCTAGCTAGGTGCTCTCCCCTACTTGTCTGGATTTCTAATTAGGCTGTGGGCCTGCTATAGGTTGTGATTGGTTTAGCTAATAGGATTCAAGGGTTAGTCGCATCCAAAGAAACATCTGGAAAACTCATCTATGAGTCACCTCAAAATCGGGGTGTCTACACTTATGTATATTTAATATCTCACAAGAGTGAGGTTTTAACATGTTTCAAGAAATATAAGCTGAAAATTGAAAAACAACTTGGAAGACACATTAAGGTGTTAAGGTCAGATAGAGGTGGAGAATATAATTCTATGTAATTTGAACTGTTTTGTGAAATGCATGGAATTAAAAGTCATACTACAATGCCTTATACATCATACCAAAATGGTGTGGCGGAAAGAAAAAACAGAACTCTGATGAATTTTGTTATATGTATGCTTTCACATTCATGTCTCTCTAATACATTTTAGGGAGAAGCTTTCCTTACAACAAATCATGTATTAAACATAATACCCTCCAAATTTGTACGTAGTACACCTTATGAGTTGTGGATCAGAACTGAGCTTTATTTACATTATTTAAGAAAATAGAAATCTATAGCCCATGTACTTATTCCTAGACAATTAAGGGATAAGTTGGATTCTAGAATACTAAAATGTAGATTTATAGGCTTTTGTGAAAATTCCTTTGATTATAAATTTCACCATAAAGATAAGGGAATCATTGAATATAGAGATGCGACTTTCCTAGAAAAGTTAAATGAAATGGAAGAAAATGAGAAAGAAATGGAACCACTACTTGTAGTAGGTAATGATTATTTCAATGATGTCTAGGAACAAGACCCTATGGTAGAAGGGGAACAAAATATGGATAATATAATTAAACCTATGAAAATTATGAGTGATAACCAAAATAAGCCTATAAATGAAAATGATAAAACTATAAATAGGAATGGGGAACCGATAGAACTTATTAATAATAAAAGAATGAGGCATCAACCAACATGGATGGATGATTATCATTTTTATTTTTGTGAGTTTTCTTATTTATTAGTAGATATGGAGGAAAATCACATGGAGCCTATGACATATAAAGATGTCGTTGAATCTCATGAAAAGGATCTATGACTTGAAGCTATGGATGATGAGATTAATTCCATGAAAAGGAATCAAGTATGGGAATTGTGTAATTTACCTAAAGGAAGAAAGGCCATAGGATGCAAATAGATATTCCGGAAAAAGTTAAAGGTTAATGGGTCTATTGATAAATATAAGGCCTGGTTAATTGCTAAAGGTTATACAAAAAAGTCGGGAATTGATTTTCAGGAAACTTATTCACTTGTGGCTAAGTTTGCTTCTATAAGAATAATATTGGCTATTGTTGCACATTTAGATTTGGAATTACATCAGATGGATGTAAAAACTGTATTTCTAAATGGAGATTTGCAGGAAGAAATCTACATGTCACAACCTGAAGGATTTCAGGAAGGAGGACATGAAGACTTAGTGTGTAAGATAAATAGATCGATATATGGTTTGAAATAAACATTTAGACAATGATATCACAAGTTCCATGATGTAATTGTCAAAATGGGATTTGTTTCAAACAGATTAGATTATTATGTATATGTCAGGAAAAGTGGGAGCAAGTTTGTGATATTATCACTATATGTGGATGATATTTTGCTCGTCGGAAATAACATTGGCATGTTGAATAAAACAAAGGAAGAACATAGCTTGAAATTTGAGATGAAGGACATTAGAGAAGCATCCTATGTTCTTCGAATTTAGATCCTAAGGGATCAGAAATCTAGAACACTAAGTATAAATCAAGAAAGATACTTATGTACAGTACTAAAAGGATTTGGAATAGAAAATTATTCTTCTGCCTCTACATCATATGTTTTTGGGAAAAGGTTAAGTAAGGACTAATGTCCTGGAAAGGGAAAACAACCTTTGAAAGTGTCATATACCCAAGCAGTTGGAAGTTTAATGTATACAATATTGTGTACTAGATTGGATTTGGCATATTCTGTAGGTTTGGTAAGTAGATACCAAAGCAATCCCAGAACGACACATTGGAAAGTTGTTAAAAGAATAATGAAATACATAAATGGAATTTTACACCATAAGCTTACTTATCAAGCGGATGAGCTTGAAGTACTTGGTTATTCTGATGTAGACTTTGGTAATGACAAAGATGATGGAAAGTACACATTGAGACATTTGTTCATCTTTAGAGGTAGTGTTGTATCTTGGGATTGTAAAAAGCAAGAATGTGTAGTCAAATACACACAGGAAGTTGAATATGTCGCTTATAGTACAACAACCACACATGCTGTTTGGATTATAATGTTTTTGAGTGATTTGAACCTTAATTTTATAAATAATCCAATAGATATGTATTGCGACAACCACATTGCAATTAGTCTTATATATAGTGGTGCAAATAATTTAAAAGAAAAACATATTGAAATACAATATCATTATATCCGTGATATTGTGGAAAAATGGGAAATAAAATTATGTTATGTTTCATAGATGATATGATTGTTGATCATTTGACTAAAGGGATTCCAGTAGAAAAGTTTATCAAGTTTGTTGGCTTGATGGGATTAAAGAACATTTCCATAGATAATAGAAATGAAGAACATTCTCATGATTAGGGGGAATGGAAATCGAAAGTTGTACATTCTCGCAAATAGTGAGAGTGGAAGTTAAAGTTATACATCTCATTGCATGGAATTCTGTGTATGGTCTTAATGATCAAGTGGAAGATGTAAATGAGTGGTCAATGAAGACCATCGGAAGGGGAAGAGAAGCACAACGGTCGTCCGTTACCTTTCTCCACCCTAGTAACGGCTGTACATTGAAGGCATCCGACTGGCAGAGGAGAGCCGTTAGAGGAGAGGCGGAGGAGTGGTGATGGGACTTGCTCTCCTATAAATAGAGGAGAATATCAAGAGAATGGGACACTGAAAAAACATACCTTGATACTTCTTCTCCTTTACCACATGTTGGAGTCCCAAATCGCTCACCAAGTTTTCTCCTTCTCGCCAATGCGCGACCAACATCATAGTGATAGAAAATTATACATATAACCTTAAAGACTTATTTCTTAAGATAATATCCTAAAATATCTTAAGATAATATCTTAAGATAAAATATCATTAAAATATCTCAAGATTATATCTTAAGATATATCATTCCTAAAATATCTCAAGATAATACATAATCAATGAGCTCGGAACTTAACATAATCAGACTTCATATACCCAACACCTAATAATCCATGGATGATCCTAATGATCTTCATTCCTGTTGTGTCACGATCCAGTTCCAAATTTGGATACAGAGAGAGATATCCCCCCAACGTTGCATGTGAGCTTTTTATTTGGATTCAAATTTTCTTGGCAAATTCCATATCCAATAGCTTCCTCATCCACCTGTCTCATGGCGTGATTGTCACTTTGCCATTTAGCTCGCTGAATTCAGCTTTTCACGATCACAAAAAGCATATAAATCGAGATCGAAGGATAATGGAGGATTGGTATGTCGTTCTTCGTCAACATATTCTACTGCCATTTATCTGACGGTCGATTCAATCGTCAGTATTGTATAACCATATCAAGATTGATCGCTACTTTGTACGTGGATGTTGTTCCCTAGAATTACGCCCTTGTGTAATTTCTCTCTTCAACTGGTCAAGTAGCTGGCTTTCTCTGGGTTTAATGTCCAAGCCCATGGTTTCTGATATTATACATGATCTTGCTTGTTTAGTTTAAATATGGTTTAAAGTTGATTTTGATTTGCCTTGATATTTCTTTTAATCCCATCTTCAAATATTTGGAATTATTTTGTAACTCAAAAGCACAATATACACACGTAGGTGCCCCAACCCTACACACAACTTGTGTTAGGAAAAAATAATTTTGTATTTCCACAATTTCCACATCATAACATATATCAACATCAAGAGGGTATTTGACAAAGTTATTCTTGTGAATATCATTTTGTTAAAGAATAGTCCACATCAAAACTAATCAAAAGACAATAATGATTTTTATATAATTTTAATTACTTCACTCATTGTGAGTTAGTTTTATGCTTGATATACCAATTAGTATGATTTTAGAATCAAACTACGTACAAATTGGGGTCAAATGACTAGACATGGAAAATGGGCCGGGCCCATGGGTCGACAGCCATTTCCCGCGCACAGCGCGGGCCGGTCGGTCTGGCCCGGCACGGCCCGGGCGGTTCCCGGGGGCATTTTTACCTGGCCCGGGCCAGGTCGGGCCTGAGCCGGGCCGGGCGGGCCTGGGCGGGCCTGCCCAAGCCCGGCCCGTTTTCCATGTCTACAAATGACCTGTCTACTTGACATTTGTTAAAAATTGTTGACGTGTAGAACTAAAAAAAACCTCTATGAGAGATGTGTAAAATAGGACATTTGAGAAAAAAAAAAGAACCCATTATTCAATTCGAACCTGCCTCGTAAATGGGGTTTACTTCAACCTAAACCCATTTTACAAATACGTCATTCCGGCTAAAGTTTTGAACCTACCGTCATGATCCAACACAACCGTTTAGCTTTACCCATTCAAAGTAATTTTTTTATTTTCTAATTGTTTACTTTTTTATTCTCTATAATAAGATTGAAAATAGTCATTAGTATTGTTTTTTGAAAGTTTTGGTTTTTTCCCCTATCCGCAAGTCCTTAATGTTACCACTCAACATTGTTTCATGCTCCCCTTTCTTCTCCTGTAACATCCCCCTTCTATTCCAGTAACACCCCCTCTCGCTCCTCCAAGCTTGACTTACCTAGAGCCAATTGTTACTCCTCCATTACTGAAGACAGTTGGAAGGTGATCTATAGGAAGAGGTTCGCTTCCCTCCAGGTAATCTTCTGCCGCTCAATTGGAAGATGTTTCAAATGTGGTCTTCGGAGTCATCAACAAAAGCGTTGTAAGTTCGCTGGTTTTTGTTACAAATGTAAAGCTTCCAATCACACTGCAGCGATCTGTAAATTTTTTCAGGTCACTCCCTCCTCCCCCCAGCACTATCACGACATGGCTGGCCTCACCACTCTCTATCCCTTCACCTTACCCCCTTATGAAGCTGTGTGTGACCGCTTCTTAACTCTATCTCAGAGTGCTATTGTCACCTCCCACTCCTCTCAGCTTGCAAAACAAATTCTTGCCGACCATATTAAGTCATGCTGACCTTGCGCCTCTAAAATAGAGGTCCAAGCATTCTCTCTAGGCAAATTTTTGTTAGTCTTCTCTTCGACCAAAGATAGAAATGATTACTTGAACACGTACAGAGCCTCCCTGCAACTGATCTCAGCCTCCTTCATACCCTGGTCGCCCAACTCCAATGCCGTTCATACGATGATGGAAGTAGGGGTGTGGCTTAGGCTAGAAGGCATTCCTCATCATATCTGGAATGTCGATTTATTTCACCATATGGTCTCGGGCTTTGCCAAGCTGCTGGAAGTGGACTTATCTACTGACTCTGTAAAACATTTGGGGTATGCAAGGGTTCGTGTTAGGGTCCATCCTGGCAAAGATATTCCTAACTGTCGCTTCTTTGCTTTTGGCACTTTAGTATACCCTATTCGTTACAGACAAAGCTGAGACATCTGCCCTGCTACCTCTTCCCTCTCCAATCCCACCACAAGCACTCTCCCTGCGTGGCCTTCTAAGACCCAACCCTCTTCTTCTGGTACCAGTGGTCTCCATCCTGTTCGCAAGTCTTTCAAGAATAATCGTGGATGGAGGGGTGGTAAAGGAAACAAAACCTCTAGGGATGGTAAAAATGTTTGGACCAGACCTATTAGTCCCCCTATTCCCCCCTCCGTTAATTCGGTGGGTCTCTTGCCCACACCTTCTCCTGTTTCCGGGGCAGAACTTGATTTCCCTCCCTCTATTGGGGCTAGCCCTGACATGGAAGATGCCTCTAAATTCGTGGAAGCTGAAATCAAAGCTAGGCATCTATCATTAGCAAAATTCAAAAAGGTGCTTGCTGTCTTCGACTACCTCGAGAAGGATGAATTGGTTGGTCCTTCTGAAATTGCTGCTGAGTCCCATCCTTCCACTCTGGTTCATGCCCCAGGCTTTGAAAAAGATGACAATATGCGTGCAATAACATCTTTGGAAAGTGATCGTGTAATGGAGCATACTCCTCATGCCTTGCGACTGCCTCATCAGATCTCTAAGGATGAAGTCCCTTCTCAGGATTAATGTTTTATTAATCGAACTTCTTAATTTTTGATACAATTTGAACACCTTGTGTGAGCCTGGTGTGTTATCGCCTGTTATTCGCCACTTTTGTTTTTGTGGTGGGAATTTTTTTATCCACCTGGGGTGCAATATGGTACTGAACTTGCTGTGTTTGAACTTTTCATTTATATAAAGCTTACCGTTAACAAAAAAAAAAAACACTCTTCCATGCTTTTTTTCAAAATTGATTTATGTGTGAGGAATATAATTGACTCAATATAATGAAGAAGGAACTATTAAATTGAACTATTGACTATTGTAGCAATTATTTGATTATCCTTCGGGCATTGTATAATTTAGTATAACTTAGATTGACTTGTATAATTTTTGGGGCCTGTTAGTTTTTGATCGATACTTTTAAATTTCCAGGCATTGTACTAATTTTGGACATCTTTTCACTTGGTGGTGGTTTTATAGCACGTGTTTTATATAATTAATATTTTCATTTGCAAAAAAAAAAAATTGCAACAATTGAATTAATTATGAATATATGAAAAATTAAGTAGTATTCATGGATCTAGTTTGATTTTCTTTTTGAATATTTAATTTATACATGTATTTCTACAATATTATTGTACGTTTAACTTTGAAAGAGCACAAGTTTAAACTTAATGGGCTTGACTTGTAAAATTTAGATTTAAAATGAAAGAAAAAAAAAACTTACCTAGGTTGGATCAATCTAAACTTGTCTAGGACCATAAAAGAATAGGTTAGGCTAAGATCAACACAGAGTGTGGCAACTTGGCTAGCTCGACCTTGTTTACTAATCGAGTTAGGTTCAACTTGAACCTAATTTTTTTCCCAGTTTGCCTCAATAGTCAACACAATTCGAACCAACCCAACTCGATCTATTTGACAATCCTAGTGTTGAAGAATGGTCCCAAACTAAGACATTGAAAGATTTTTATGGATATTATATAATCCCAACCACTTCCTTTATGTCAATTGATTTTGAGTTTGATATTATGACTTAATAATTATTAGTAATTAGTCTTTGTGTGTCGGTTTGTTGGCTACTTGGCATTATAGTACTTCTTATTTCCTATAATTTCATTGTAATTGGAGCTTTAGAAGATAAGTGTTCTTGTTCTCTAGAAAACTATATGGAGCTCAATGTAGTTGTATGCACGTATATAACCAATTGTTGGTTGAATACACTTTGTTTTTTGATTTTTAATTTAAATAAATTTTTTAACGATATAGATTACATTATCATAACATAAAGTATATGTCATTAAAATTTCAGTACAAGCTGAGCATCATAAGCTCTTCGTCTTAAGGTCTCAAATTTTGTGAAATTTCTACAAATTTTAGTCATTGAATTTAAATACATTATTCAACAGCAAATTTAACTCTCAAAATTATGAAATTAAAGTATATTGTAAAATGTGAAGTGGATTAATTTATGTAATAGTTAGATTTTTTTTTTTTAAATATAGAAGAAGATTTGCAAAAATATGAGTATATACAGCTATCTTGGGTGTATACACGAATACAGCCCCATTTTACTGAAATACGTACATAGAGGTTGTCTTGCAACTAGTTTTTTGATTTCCTAGTGGCTTGAATGCTCAGTTGATATCTTTAAGGCTCACCATAAGCGGAAAAGGAAACGAATCCATGCTCTCATGCATAATCCCAATACCTTTCTTGCTACCTTTGTTTAAGTAATTTAGCTAATGATGAGAAGTAGGAACTAGAATAGTGATGATGTGCTATTCAGTGGAAGACAAAGTTTTTGAGTCTACCGAAATCTTTATTACCCTTGATGTTGTTGTTTTCCCCAGTTCTCCTTCTATTCTTTCCAAGAAGAGAATCCTGACACCATTATGGGGGATGAACTATAAAATCTAAAGCCCATGAAAATTTCTTTGGACAAAGGAAAATGACATGCATACATTGGTCTCTGAACCCATTTTAAACAAACAAATCTTTGGAAAATACAAAGAAAGAATGTAATCAGTTCATTATGTGCAGAGAGATCAGATTACAAATAAGATTCTATACTTGGCAGAAAAACAAAGAAGGATACAGAGTTACAGGACAGAAAGATCAATGTAACTACCAAGTATTGTGATGTCATGATTCGAGATGGTTCAGGAATTGAAGTACTTCAGTCTTCAGCCAGCTACTTTTGCCTTTTTGAATCATGAGAAATTGAGAACCATCTTCATGAAGCTGCCACGGTAAAGAGGAGTACCACATTCACGTCTCTGAGATCAATATCACTTTATTTCTCCTTCTCATTTGACTGAGTGGCCCCTCCAAGTTCAGAAGATGAATGCTGTTTCAAATTTCAAATGGCAAAGGGAGGGAAACAATTCATTAGGCTTTTCTGGTGATTGGGCTTACTCTTCCACCACAAAGTGTCAAAAGGGTTTTTTTTCTCTTTTCTTTGTTCCTTCCAAAAAATGCCTTTCAACCATTATGCAGTTAATGACCTCTTTCGGCTTTAGTAGAAAAAGGATGATGAATAAGAAGCAGCATCAGTGAACTCTGATAGGAGAAGGGAAAGAATCAAAGTTGGCATGAACTTCAGAGAAGGTACACCCCCAGCATATAAGAAGAGGTGTTGAATGGAGAAAAGCTGTTGCTGCCGGCCAGCGTGGTGACAAACAAGAGAGCTGGACTTGGGTCGACGGGCCCACACCTATATGAAGTGTACGATGTGGCGATTGGATTAATTATAAACCTAAGAAACACATCTGTACGTAGACTACGGCCCCTATTTTTTTTTTATACAGTATTCTTCGTCATGATCCAAAAAAAACCCCACCCAACCTATCTTTTTGTTTCTTCTCAGTTAATTAATTAATTATTTATTTATTTTAAAAATTTGTTTCGGCCGACATGCCAGTGTCGATCAGGTTAAATCATCAATTACTGTCGCATTGCATGTCATGTATAAGACGTACCACCGTATTCAAATTCCAAATCCTCTTCTCTCTTGTCCTCACATTCTCATCTTTTCATACTGCGTATATCGGTGAATTCATGCTTTCATGCAAGCTGTACATCTGCTGCATGCATATATCCATCATCTACAG
Source organism: Posidonia australis (assembly GCA_024699735.1). Taxonomy (NCBI): domain Eukaryota; kingdom Viridiplantae; phylum Streptophyta; class Magnoliopsida; order Alismatales; family Posidoniaceae; genus Posidonia; species Posidonia australis. The sequence goes on along the minus strand of JAMKQA010021416.1, from coordinate 7,114 downwards.
AAGACAAAAGAGCTAGCAGAGAGATTCCTCCAATCCATCCTGACAGCTCCCACAGCTTTCTCTTTGCATAGGTGGCGATAAAAGCGACCAGTGATCGGGAGGATAGCAGTCGTCTGCTTTTGACGGCGAGGAGACTTTAGACGATCTGGTACTCTAGTCGGCCTGGCGTGCCATCTTTGGCCCTTCTACTTCTGCATCATATGTCGGCTTCCACCGCTCTCTGGTCCATTTCTTCTGCTCTTAATTGCAGCTACTGCAACAACAATCCAACAACAATATCAGTGCTAGCTGCCATATATAAAAAGATCAATTTTTTTTTTTTTTGACCATATATAATGGTGGCTTTGTTTCGGGTGCTGGAGGGCCACAGTTGCAGTGTTGGACTAGAGGCATGCATGACTTCTGTTTCTGTGATTACTCGACGAATCTCTTCTTGTTTTTTTCTTCTATCTTTGAGAATTGTGATTTGGATCTTGGATACGTACGCATGGAAATCGAGTTAGGGAGAATATGGGTCGTTCATAGGGATGTGTGTATTCATTGGCTTTACTTTCCTCGGAATGTTGTTGTTGTAAGTATTATATGTTGGTGAGTATTCAGGGAACATTCGACTTTACACGTCTTTCAATATGTCAAGTCTTCTTCTTCCAGTGAATAATCATTGTCTTTGAACGGCCATGGAAGATTCAACAGTCTCCTACTTTACACATGTTTGTTAATCTATCCTTATAAGATTAGTTAGTTCACTCATGAATTTTGTACATTCACGATGAGTTCAAGTGTCTCATTCTCACCTAAATTCTTGTGGGCAAGAATAAGGACCGATTGTTTTGTATTGTGACGGGTTTGTCCATAGTAACATCTTTCTAATGACCATTAGAACATTGGACATTTGCTGGCAAATTGTAGAAGAACCCAACAACCAGAGAAAGAATACCAAGAACCCAACAAACCGAAGAAGAAAAACAGAGAGAGAAAACGATGGAACAACTGAATAATCTTGTACAGACATACACACTACGTAAAACTACTATGGTGTAGTTGGTTAAGGAGAGTGGAACTCACACCTCCCTCTCAGATATATATCTACCGATTTCAAAAAAATACATACCACGTATCATATAGCTTTATATAGACATACATTCAGGATAAAGAAGTAAAAATACAATAGATGGAAACTTCTATAGGAAACAGGAGAAGCCTCTCAAAGAATACTGTAAAAGCTTTATGTAGCTTCAACATGTCCTCTCAAGCTGAACGAATTATCACATAGAATGGTCATTGGAAAATTCAAGGAGATGCCAAGCTCATGAATAAGATAACAGAACCATCGTAGGTCAACAACTATTGAAGCCATTGCACGATACTCTAACTCTGTACTTGAATGAGCTACGGTTGATTACTTTTTGGTTGTTCAATTAAGAGACAAGATTGGAACTGAAAAAGAGACAACTCTCAGTAATTGAGCATCGATCAGAAGCATCATTAGCCCAATTAGCATCAGAATAAGCAACAAGTTTCAATGGTGAGGCTGAGAACTTAAGACTAATATGCAAAGTGCTCCTGATGTAGCGGAAGATAGGTTTGATAGCCTGGAGATACGGTGTACGAGATTGTTGAAGAATTTGAGAAACATGATTAACAACAAAGGCAAGATTCGACTATGAGAGGGTGAGATACTGTAAGCCACCCACTATACTTCGATACATCGTTGGGTGTGAAAGAAACTCTCCATCAGTAGAGTTTAATTGTAGACCAGTCCTTAATGGTGTGAGATAAGGAGAGTAATTCTCTATGTTAAATTTCTTGAGAAGGTCTAAAGCATACCTTGTTTGAGTGAGAAGAAGAGGGCTAGAGATGGTAGCTATCTCCATACACAAAAAGAAGCCACGATAGTCGAGATCTCTACAAGCAAATTCTTGACATAAAAGCATTATAATATGATGAACAAGAGAAGTATTACTTCCTATTATGATCAGATTATCAACCCTGATAACCAATGTGTGAGAGTAACGGTGCTTGACAAAGATAAGATCCTAGGAGTTTGACACAATGAAGGAGAAATCTTGATGTAGAAGAAACTGACGCAACCGATGGTACCAGGCCCTTAGAGCCTGTTTCAAACCATAAATGGTTCGATTGAGACAACAAACATAGTTTAGATGAATGACATCTGTGTAACCAGTTGGTTGCTTCATGAAGACCTCTTCTATTAGAAAACCTTGTAAAAAGACATTTCTCACGTCAAACTGATGAAGAGGTCATTTGAACATAACTATAAGAGAGAGAATAAAACGTATTGTAGTATATTTAATAACAAGAATTCCATTACATATCAAACACAAGAATAGAATAAAATTATTCTATTCTATTTTATTTAAAATTCTATTCCTAAGTTCATTTTATTTCTATCCATTTTATTTCCGATGTACATAATACGAACTTGTACATATATTCACTGTGGCCATGTATAATGCAGAAACGCCGAGTTATACATAGCATCACACAATTAGATGGTGATTATACAATCTCTATTCGTCCTTAACGCGGTTACAGATACTTATTTTAGTGTCAAGAAGACAGTGTCATTTCCTAAAAAGAATGGGGGAAGAAGAACTGCTTGCAGAAAGCAGCATCATGATTTTTTATGACTTCGATATTGCAGAAGTTGTATGAGAAGCGTATGCCACAGAAGCCAGTCATAGGGTCACAGGTAGGTGTGGGCTTGATGGGTACCATAGCCTGCCGGTCTGCCCTTTGTCTTGGAAGAGGACCCATTTTAAGGGCAACCTTAGGATTCTCGAGAATATCACTGAAATAACAGGTGACTCACCAACATTCCCTTTTCTTTCTTTTTTTTCTGGCAAAATATTCATGTGTTAGTCTACTTGTATCAAACCCGAGTACTACTGTACTAGTCTTTTGATACAACAATAACCCACGTTACTAATGCAGTCAACAAAACTAGTGCAGTCAACAAAGTTGAATCATGTTACTTTATCAGGATTAGTGAAGAGTGTGCCGTAAACTAAACTCTACATTTCCTTCTTTTTCCTTCTGAAAGTAAATTTACTGACAGTACAACAGACAAGTGGATTGTTTCCTTCCTCTCCCACCTCCCCACCCCCCCACTCTATATTAAAGCTCACTCACCTCGCCTTCTCCCACTCCTTAACATCCACAAATCTTATCACTTCTGAATCCACAAACCTCCCAGCTGCAGCTTTCCATAGTTCCTTCCTCCATTCTGTCATCACTCAGCAGCTTCTTCCTAGACCACCTCTCGGGATCAAAAGATGATCCAAGAGCTGTTGGGTGCAGGAGGTGGAGTCCTGGTGCAGGAGAAGAAGGTTGCACCACCAAGTGGCCGCATGATTGATGGGTCCTCTTCTTGTTCTTCTTCCACCACCACCACCACAACACATTCCAATTCCTCCATGTCATCATTGACTACCTCCTCCACTGAGCACCAGAACCTTAGGTGCCCGAGGTGTGACTCCTCCAACACAAAGTTCTGCTACTACAACAATTACAACCTCACCCAGCCACGCCACTTCTGCAAGACCTGCCGCCGATACTGGACTAAAGGTGGATCGCTGCGTAACGTGCCCATTGGTGGTGGCTGCCGCAAGACGAAGAGTGTCGGTGTGGCCATCGGCAAGTCATCGTCTGGTGGTGGGTGCAAGGCCAAGGTGGCGTTGTCGTCGGACATGATCACCGGGAAGTTTGGTGGGCTCGGACATGAGCTCTCTCCGAGCCAAATTCTGTGGTCGTCAGCGCATAATTCACAGCTCATGGCTTGGCTGAGGTCCGCTCAGGGCTCCAATGCAAACCATCTCCCGTCATCCAACCCAAACCCAAACCCAAACCCAAACCCAAACCCCAACCCCAACCCCAACCCCAACCCTAATCAGAACTACATCAGCTCACATTTTATGCCAGATACCACAGTAGCGGCAAATCCATTACATGCCAAGATCCTTGGAGTTGATCCTTTGAGTCAGATCCCAATTGGGTTTTGCAGTCCGTTGTGGAAGAATCAATATAATCAGTCTCAGCATCAAGTACAGCAACCACAACAGCAACATAACATGTTGTTTCCAGGTGAGCAAGTCACTACTGAATCTGCAATTCATGATCTCTACCAAAGGTTCAAATCCAATTCTCATGCTGATCATAGTCCGTTAGTTATGGGTAATTTGGGTTCATCATCTGCAACTTCTACTACTGCAACAACTGTTACTACTACTACCGCCGCCACCATCACTGCAACCGCTGCAAATGGTTCCATCATGGAACAGACTCCATTAGGGGGAGGGGAATTGGGCTACTGGAACATGCCTCTGTATTGGTCTGATATGCCTGCAACGAATGGTGCTTTCCCTTGACAATGTCTTTGCCGGAGACACTGTTTTAATATCTACAGAACTTATCGACTGGGGTTTTCTAATTTATTTCTAGGTAGGACTTGTTGATTATGTCATCATAATATGGGAGTAATAGCATATATGGATATGATGTCGTTAATTGATTTTGTATTGTTGTGTGTTTTGTAGTGCAATGTATATTGTACTAACGACAAGATATCAGAGGAATGGTAAACACGTTCATTTTGCATTTTCCACCGTCCAAACCTGAAACTTTGAATGATTTGATTGATCATGAGCCTTTTCCTATGATAGGATGTGGCAGATATATATATATAAGTTCTTTGGGATCAACTCTTCTCTCCCACGAGATGAGAGATGGAAAACGCCATCCTCTAATGTTTGTCCGCATCCATAATATCTTTGTTCGGCTTCCTCGAAACGGTCAAAAGGGAAATATTCTCTCATCTCTTGTGACGCACACAAAAATTGGACCCTTGACGATCTCTGAACTGTGATCAATGATCTCAAGTTTATGACAATCAAATTTACGACAGTTTTGGTGCAATCATGCAAGGGAGTATTGACACTGTGAGCTTAATCTCTATATTGGTTATAACAAATAATATATTTACGTGTTAGTCCTTCTTAAGAGTTCTAAAGAAAGTAGGTGGCTAAACGATTCATGGAATTTCATTGAATACTAGAAGATCTATGATTCAACTTTAAATATGTAACTTTTGTCTTATGATTGAGTTACGACAATTTTTTGTAAAATCCTCAAGAATCATGAAAGAGTGATTTTAACTAAGTCTTTAAGTTCAAATTAAGAAAACGATTCAAGAGAATCTACAAAAATCCAAAATTTAGACAATATTTAGGCAGTCGGATTTTGAACTAGACGATAAACAAACACCAAACAATTCAGTCTATCAAATTGGTAGCACAAACCACATCGATTTGTTGGCGATAATTTTATTTTCATTATTACATTTCTAAAACATCCTCTATTCTTGAGAAAAAACCCATTTCCATCAACATTAATCAAGGTATAAATATTATTTGAGAACTTATGAGTTCACATCTTCTTCACCCTAAAGAACTAAAAAAGAGATCTAGATTCCAAGTGAAAAAGGCTTTCAATTTCAAAGGGATCCTAGGAGGCCCAAAATTTTTTTTGTCATACTTTGCTTTGTTTCATGCTAATCTCTTCTCGAGTAGTGAGAAGAAAAGGCATGTTGTTATATAGGACTTGGTGAGGGATGTCTAGCAGTAAATGACAGATCTTGGTCCTATAATACTCAGATTTAGTTCCAAGTTGCTTACAAAAAGGAGTAAATGGATTGAATAAAAACTAAGATCAACCATCGTTTTAACTTCATCATAAGTATTTTAAGCTTGATTGTTGATTCTAACGCTTTATGAGTTAAAGGAGCCTAAATCATTACAAACATAGAGAAATTGTTAAAGAGGATCGAATGTTTCTCATCAAGCCTTGAGATTTAGTCCATCACGAAGGTGAATGCACACGGGCCTTTTGTGTAGTGGTCGTCCCTTTGCCAGCCAACAAAGATACAAGTTGTTGGTGTGGTGTGTTTGTCTCAACTTGAGTGAGTATGGTGTTTGTTGGGTCCACTAAGAGGCAGAAAGATCAATACACAACAGGCCACATTGATTTGTCGGAGACAATTTTATTTTCATCCTTTCAATTCTAAAACATCATCTTTACTTGATAAAAACCATTCCCACCGGTATCCAAAGTCAAAATATTATTTGAGAACCTCCAAGTGCACACTTTCTTCATCCCAAAAAATGGGAAAAGTGATCTGATCAATTTCAAGTATAAAAGGCTTTCCATTTTGTGTTGGGTATGTGAAGTCTGATTATGTTAAATCTAAGTTCGTGGATCTAACATGTATAAAAAGAGGGCAATTGTGACTTCTCTTCTATGACGTCTTAGTTCTCTTCTATAAAAGAAGACAATCTTCTATAACATGTATATTAATTTGATCTCGGGAGTAAAAAGGAAACCCTAATACGACTGTGGATGTAGGCAACTTATCGAATTAGGTAAATCCCTGTGTTCTACATGTGCTTATTTGTTTTCTTCTTCGCTTCTCCTCTAGATCCTATACGGATATCTTTTCCCAACATTTCAAACTTCAAGGTGAACCTTGGAGGTGAAAAGGAGTTTCAATACTATGTTATTTCAAGATAATATCTTCTCGAGCTTTTTGCAAAAGAATTGGTAGGTGTTATGCCCAAAGGGGCCCAAGCACAGCGGATTCAATTAGGTTTGGCACGTGTAGAAGGGAAGAGCAGAGACCAAAATAGCAATCCACACAACGACAAAGGTTTTACATGGTTTCCCAAATGCGGGTACGTCCACGGATGTCTCTCCTTGACTGCTTACTAACTTCAAATGGTGGAGTACAAAGAGAGGAGGAAGGATGAACAAAGGGATGGCCGTTCCTAGGACTTGCAAAGCCTCCACACGAAAATCCTCCTGTTGTCTCACAAAAGAGCCAACCCTAATAAGAGCATTGGATGGCCTTATATAGTGGCTAATCATCCATGACAAAAATTCCCTTACACATATATAATATTCAAGACACATTCACAAATCTCCACCTTGTCTTGAATCAACCTCCACCTAAAATACAAAAAGAGAGAGACACCAAAAAAAGACCCCGAAGGGTCAGCAGCAACAGTAGACATTTAGTAAGTCCAAGCAATGCTTGAACTTA
>JAMKQA010021415.1:0-19494 GCA_024699735.1 Posidonia australis | reverse complement strand
AGAGACGTGTTTACAATGAATTCTATTGTAATAACACTTACAGAGATTAACACTTAAATAAAATATAAACTTCTATTTCATCTGTAAACAAGTAGTAATTGACACCTATAAAGATTAACATTTATAGAGATTGTCTGATTTCACTCATGCTACTATTTAGGAGTCAAAACACATGAGATTAACATTTGTAGAGATTACATTGACACAATATGATAATTACATAAACAATCACTTTACTATGATTAAAATACACAATATTGCAACAACAGTCAACATGAATTTCCACTTCAATAAAGTTAACCTTTTCGATAACATGCTTCAACCTTAGTAAGTAGTTCTTCTACTTTATGAGACATTTGGACTTCATGTGGAATCATTTGATGCTTCATTTCAAATGTAGTAGAGTAACAATCTTCCACCCACTCAATGCAGGTACAATAATTGTTTGGATTCTAAATCAATCACAAAAGGAAAGAAAATCGGCAAGGACACATTTGTATTCTATTAAGTAATTTCATCAAATACCTTCCAAACTAAAAATCTCTCACATTAGACACTTATAGAAACACTTCTCTCTCCTACCATTTTTATTAGAAATGTAAAGTAGACATGATCTACGATATTTACAAGTCGAAGGGTGCAGGGATTTTAATGGGTTAATTAGATCTTAAGAGGAAGGTATAATACAACTCGCTCATGGTGAAAAAAAAGAAGAATAAGAAGAAAGCATTGATAGAGCTAGTAGAAATGCAAGATGATTTGAGAATAAATGAGAGGAAAAACTGAATAAGAAGGAGAAGTCGAAGAAGAATAGACAGAGTAGAAGAAGAACAACAACAAGAACCAATAAAGGTGGAGAACTTTCTAAATAGAGTGATTTGTATATGTTGGAATTCAAAAAAAGGCATACAAAGAAATGGAACTTTCCAAGGACATGTAAGTAAGGGCAAAATAGACTTTTTTTATACACTCTTAATAGACTAAACTATTGTTAAGCCACGGTTGTTAACCACAATGACATTCTAAACAAGTTTGGGATTATGTAAGGGTATATAAGAAAATAGATTATAATATATAAAAGTATACTGACAAATATACTACTTTCTAAGGACATGCAAGAAAATCCCTTGAAAATGCATGAGTTCAACTTAAATATGTTTTCTTTTCCTTTTTAATAGAAGTTAGCTATAAGTGTTGTTTTAATCTGTTTTTTATTGAAATATTTCCTTTATTTTGTATCGTTTAAAAATTAAATGATGTATTGTAAGTAGTTATTAATGTCGGATCCACAGGATACTTGTTCCTTTATTATAATAGAAGATGAACAAGTAAGTAAATAGGGTAATAAATATACAACCAACTATAGTCTCTATGTATGAAACTACTTTGTTATGGGAAATTATAAAAAAAGGTGTGTCTATGGTATCCATATAGATACTAAAGATTTTAATGGATATAAAAAACTTTTAATCTTAATCATTCATCTAAACATATGACTAATAGATCTGTAACTAAAGAAAAAACATATTTGTGAGATAACACTTATTAGTACCTTAGAATTTTCAAAAGAGACGAGTCTTATGAGTTTTTTTTAAAATTTTCTTCCTCTTTCTATTAAACAAACATTATTTCCTTGTCATGTCATCACTTTTTAAATAATCCATCATCAATAATCTATAAACAAACAAGCCAAAGTTTAATTCCCAACCTCTGTTTGAATCTATAATAACTTTTGGAATAAACTCACAGTAAGAATTGGTTGCTTAAATGTTGCAATAAACTATGAATTGTAATTGATATTATTGTTTACTTATTGTGGAGTGGTTATTTCACATTGAAGATGAAATAAAGTAATTCTTTGAAGTTATATTGATACATGTATGTCAAATGTTTATTATTTTCATAAAAAAATACATATTTAGTATGACCTACATATGTTTCAAATTATATATATGTTTTGAAAATAGAGTTATGTTTTCTGCTTATTCTAACATTTATTTCACTTTTCAACTAAACCATAGTTTCTCTTTATACAGTACTATTCGCCTAAAAAAAGAAATTATTTCTAAAGAAAATAACAAATTATCAATTTAGTAATATTACTTTTCACTTATTTATAACTTTTATTATTCTACATCTAAAATAGCTTAAGCAATGCAAATTTCAAACTAATAAATCCCATTTTTCCAAACACTGTCTCCTTATGTAAGTGTCTATATTTCTTTGGAGACATTAGAGAGAGGACAAAGTGACTTTAAGAAGATAAAAAATTATGACATGGTTGTCAACCTAAATACGAGAGATTAATTTAAAACAACACTAATCGTGCACCAATATTCTTCACCGATGAACATCGATGAAATCTCATGAAAATCGGAAAGAAATAAACCATGACAAGTTCAAAGACCAAAACTTTTTTTTTTGTTATCGATTTAGAGAGGGGGGTGTGACGAGTTTATACCATCTCCCAACCACTGTGAATTTTTTTTATGTATGTCCCAGGATTCGAACCCGGAACCTGTGGCGAGTTTGAAGTTCTCCCAGCCAAAAAATACTCCCAACAAAAGGAATTTTCACAAATAAGGAAAAGAAACCCTCACAAAAGGAAAAATGAAATCAACTACCATACAGTAATAAAGCACTTGGTTAGCCTTGTAAAAAATATGCAAAGCTTCTAGTCTAAAACCAATGTGTTGATATTTGTGAGATGTATAAGGACCAATCCACCAACTAGGCCATCGATAAAATGGATTAAAAACAGGGGAGAAATTCTCACATTAAGAAGAAATCAACTTCCATAATAAGAAGACAATTCCTTGTCTATCAAGGGATTTAGGATGTGCATCTTGGATCTTTCTAACAATTTTAAAATATTAAGGTAACGTTTGGTAATGTTTATGAAAAAACAAATTATTCTCGTAAGCAACTAGCATTTAAAAAAAAGGAGTTAGTTTTCATAGTTTTTTTATAATCAACTTATTTGAAAGTTTTTATACATAAATAAAAATACAGTGTATTGAAATAATTTTGACTTAAAAAAATCTATTTGGTTTAGTTTTTTAAGAATAAACGTTTTTTTTCATAAATTGATTCTATCCTAAGATTTCATGATGTTAATATGTGTCATGTGTTGATAACAATGACGTGTGAAACAGTTTTTGAAAAAATGAAAAAAAAAAACTCTCTCATCCTTCAAAAGCTGACTAAATATAATATTTTATACTATATTATTTTAATACGTCGACTTCTCACGTAGAAAAACATTAAAAAATGTCAACTTCAAAAAATCAGGTTAGGTTAGCTTTCCCAAAAACTCTAACAATCTATTCTTTCACAAGTATTATCAAATGCCACTTAGGATAAATATTACATGACTAGACATCTATCTTCCGTAGCTAAGGTTGCATTTGACAGTACTCACGAGAAAATCAATTATTCTCGTAAAGAATATTTTCATTAAAGTTTTTTTTGATATCGGTATATTTTTTTTTTGTGGTTCGTGAGATTCGAACCTAAAAAGAAAATGGAAGTTCTACTCCTATTGACCAATTATATTATGGTAGTTGGTTATATTTTCAACAAAGTTCGTTACAGTATTTTAAAACCAATGTCTTGAAAAGAGAAGCTGGCCTACCGACGTAACATATGGGATTTGGTTCAATTTTTTTAGATGTAAAAGTTGTTTTTTTGTTCTTCAAAAGTTAGTCATAATAATCACCCTTGATGACTTGTACTTGTTACGATAAAGAAATAAATGAGCACTATCCGTCCCCTCATTGGATAAATCTCTCTCTCTCTCTCTCTCTCTCTCTCTTTCTTTATGTCACCTCTTTAATCTACTACTTTATATCTTCTATTCTTTAGATTCGTGGCTGAGTAAGGATTGAAGTGTCTCGATGAGCTCGCGTCAACTCCCAGAGAGAATTAAGCGGCTTAGGCCGGGGGGAAAAGGAATAAACAAGAGCCACTAAAATTGACTTGGATGGCACTTTAAAATTGTGATCTATTGCTCGAGAAAAGGAATCACCATCAGGGCTTCGATAAGCTCGTGTGTCAACTCCCATAGAGAAAGTAGTCAAGTACCCCCTACACTGGAATAAAAGGGTTAAACAACAGCCACTAGATTTGACTCGGATGCCACTTCAAAAAAAAATAAAATCGTGGCCGTCCTTGTCCAACGCAACTGATCATCAACGTTTTAATCGCGTTATTGCATGCATGTGTGGCTTTCATTGCGTAGGCCATTCCCCGGAGGGTGACGTACGTCTGGTTCCGTATGCTGGGCACGTGACGTACACAAGGGGGAAAAAAAGACACAGACGTACCGTGTCCGTACGTACTTCTGCAATTGATTGTTTTGCTGAAGGAAGGAAGGCAGGGACGACGTTGGTTGTGAAATAAATGAGTGTCGACAGTTGACAGTAGTTAGTGTAAATGGAGCCCAGAGGGAGGTTGGCAGCCTGCTGGCGTTGCAGGTGCAGAGCTGGAGAAACGGATCGGTGGTGTAGGGCATGTGCCCTGCCGGAGATGGATGGGGTCGGCGGTTCACCTGTCGCCTTGGTGGATCTGTGCAACGCCCACGCAAATGCATGTGGAGCAAGGGAACAATCTGGCCTTCCCAAGTCTAGATCGATGTTCCTCGATCTCCATTATTCCAAGAACATCACGTTACGGTATCTTTTGCTGGAAGTACTGTATTCCGTAAATATATACATATGTTGGTATTCATCACGTAATGGTTAATAAAATGATGGGATTTTAAAACGATGTGGCAGACGCGTGTGATACCTGTTGTGTGACTCAGAACACCTTCCACAAATTAAGATGCTTTCTTGCCCATAGCGTGGAACTTTTAATTTCTTGTTAAATCTTCCAAAGAGGAAAGCTGGGTGATGACTGATCGATGCATGGTATTCGATATCTCTTTGTGTGGATGTGACAGTATGAAAGTAGATCACGCAACTCCTGGTTTTTGGGTGAACGTTAATTAAGCGCGCAGTGGAGGAAGTAAAGATGAACAGTTGTGGATATCTGGTATTTACTACTTACTCACCTAGCAGATATCCTATGGGAGGTGACATATGAAAAGAATATTGCAGACAAAAGGAGAACGAGGAACGGAAAGATATGGCTTTTATAAATTAGAACTCGCTTCTCACAGTAAAACAATTTTCCAGTTCTGATCAAACAACATAAAAAATCTTAACTTTTTTGTTCCTAATAACATGCTCGTAGGGAATTGTTATCAGTACACCCACAAAAAAGGGTGAAGTACCACCATTGCAGACGCACCGACAAAGAGGAGATGGAGAGTTCCTTTTTTTTTTTTGCCCCCCTTCACAAACTTATAAAGGATTTAGAATCAAACACGATGAGTTGGACACTAAAGGCAACGAATCAAGTAACGACGTTAGTGGAGTCCATCTCATCACAAAATCCCCAGCCCAGCTCTAGTAACGAAAGCAGCCAATGACGAAGAACAAACCGTGGATCTCCCAAACATGAGCAAAATATTCATGGATGGTTTCCTTCAGAATCAATGTCGATGGAATTACTAAAAAAGAGTAAATAAACAAACAAACAAGGTTGTTGACCTGTGAATACTTTTGAGTCCACGTAACGAGCACTACTACCACACTTGTTTTATCTCCCATTGTGATTTGATCCTCGTTGTCACGAGCCTGCCTGCTAATGGAGGATGGGTCGTGCGATGGTACGTGGAGAATAGAGCTGTTTTATGGTTCCCGTGCGCTTAACGCCGCTGGAATTTTGTTTTTGCAGAGGCGAGCCGGCACTGGAAAAAGACATATCGGACCATACTCATGTCTTCTTCTTCTTTTTTCTTGCAAATGATGGTGAGAGTTATTTTTATTTATAATTTTTTTTCTCATAGTTTATGAAATTCGAATTTAAGAGAAAAGTGTGAGGTTTACTTTTCCTGATTAACTACACCATGATACTTTGATTAAGGACTATACTCATGTTGAGGAATGATACTGTAAAAATTACATTTCTTTTAATCCACATAGTTATTCGCATTTTATCCTAGGATTCGGATTCACTATTTTTCTAACGATCTGGATTTTAGTCAACAATTTAGGTCTGGAATTTCATTTGAAATTTCAAGTTATTAAATGCTAAAAATGAGGTATTTAATGTTAAACGTTGACTTCTAGACGTTCTACATCTAAAATAATATGTTATGGTTCTTTGTTGTGTTGAATGCTGGGTATAGGAGTGTTTAATGTTAAACACTAAAGGTGCAACATTCTATACCTACATGGGGTTTTCTATATTTTAGATATTAGATGTTTGGATTCATACGTCTGATGTTGAACGTATGACAAACAGGCGTACAACGCTTTGAGTTACATGTAGAAAGTTAATCTGCCTATGCTTATAGGGAGTGGGGTGCATGTCTGAGCAGTGTTTCCTCTCCTTCTCTTCCGTGTCTTCTTAGGGAAGTTGAGGATTGTTTTTAGGGATTTTAGGTGCCCTGCATGAGAGAGAGAGAGAGAGAGAGAGAGAGAGAGAGAAAGAGATGGATTTTTTGGTGGTTGTGGCAATGTGACTGTACTTTGGCGACCTTCGGTCATTTCTGATGTCAAGTATGAGTTGAAGAAGGATGATCGAAGAAGGAGGGGAGCTCTATGTTGGGCCATCCTCCACCTCCATGGCGAGATTGGAAAGAAAATCTCAATCTCGAAAAATAAGGGATTGCAATTGAGAGAGAGAGAGAGAGAGAGAGAGAGAGGAAGAAGAGAGGAAGAAAGAGATGGGTTTTTTGGTGGTTGTGGCAATGTGACTGTACTTTGGCGACCTCCGGTCATTTCTAATGTCAAGTATGAGTTGAAGAAGGATAATCGGAAGAAGGAGGGGAGTTCTAGATGGTGGAGAGCACTTTGGAGGATTTGGGTCCTCAAAATGGTACACACTCCTTTAAGATTTATTTCTATAAAGTTTTGGGGTTGGATTATAGTGTAATTCTGTAAGCATAATACCATTTACATGTGTTTGGTGTTTGCATGTTTTTGAAAGAGAAGTGCTTGCCTAGGGAAGAGGTTTTCAGTGCAGAGGTGTTTTCAATGTGTTAAACGTCTATTCTGGGACGTTCAACGTTGGACGCCCAGACAATGGCATTCAACACCGCTGCATTACATCCCTTTTGTTTTGAGTAATTTAATTTATTATTTGTAGTGACTATGAATACATGTTGTAATTTTATGTGTTTTAGGATTACGGGTAATTCCCTAGTGGTCCTAGAATAGAATGTATGCTAGGATTAATGATTTTATTACATCATTAGAAGTCAAGGTGTTAAACACTGAATTTCCAGCATTTAACATTAAATGCTAGAGTTAAGGCATTCAACACTCCTGGTTGTCATACAAGCCTAATTAAGTAAAGTATGTGATTAACAGAGAATACTGGTTGGTAGAAAATATAGTTATGAAGGTGATTAGTCAGATAATAATCCTTTAAGAAGATAACTAGATATTGAAATAGATTTAGGGTAATTTAATGAAGACTTCTAGGCCAGGATTGTTGAATGCCAGTTTCCTTGCGTTTAATATTGAACGTAGGCTTTCCTGCGTTTAAACACTTGGAAGAGGATTTTAGTAGTTTTTCCCTGATAATTAATGCACATGATAACATAGAATGTTAAGGTGATCCCGTATAACTTTCCTGATGAAATTAAAGGTTTAGGGATGGATTAGGAGGCACACTTTTGATTAGGAGTATAGGTGACTTGTGTGCCCTAAATTTATAATTCAGAGGTACAATTGGGGGTGTGGAACACTGGGATTCTATCGTTCAATGTTGAATGCTGACTATCCTACGTTCAACACTTCTATTTCAGAACTTAATAATTCTGGAACAGTTTGGATTGGTGTTTGAGCTTTGAGGTTGAATGTAACTTCAAGACTTTTTTGTTTTTTCTTCTGGATAAGTTTTATGCTTAGAAAGTGAGTTTTTGTCAACTTTGTTTTGGATATGGTTTTGACTAAGATTTGAGTCGATCTTGGGCATGTGTTTTCAAAAAAGGTTTTTGTAGATATCTTATTTTCGCATTTTTCAGAGTTCACTTAGGATAAAAACCCTTGAAACGTCCCAGATTACATGGTTAAGGAGTTCTAACTTATCTTCCAGTTTTTCCAATGGAATTTCTGTGTTTTTTCGGGTTTTATTACATCTCTGTGGAATAAGATAAAATACAGAGAGATAATTCGTAAAAGACCAGGATGTTGCCTGTCTCATAGGTGAGAAGACCAGTCACCTCTAAAACGACATGTAGTTGCCAACTTGAGAGGTGACTAGAATGTAGGGCGCCACTTCAATAGGCGACTATAATATTAGACTTTCTTTCTCATATAATTTATCATCTCCGACCTTAATATAATATATGGGATATTTATATATGTTACCATGAATTTTTCCATAACTATTATAATTTCTATAATTTCCCAACATCTAAATAATATGTGCTTATCATATAAATTGTTATAAATGCTAAATAATTCCAGAAAATTATTGAAATTTGGATGACTTGATAATTAAGACCACTTAGCTTCTTCTTGTTTTTTTTTTGCCAAAAATGTGATTTTATGAAAAGTTATTACATCTTAATGTTATAGCTTATATTTAATTCATGATAATGCTAAAAAAATAAAGATAAAATCCAAAAATCAAGATAATTACAAATCTAAACTAAATTAGATTTATCCTTGATTTTAATTGATAT
The DNA here is from genome assembly GCA_024699735.1 of Posidonia australis. Lineage (NCBI taxonomy): Eukaryota > Viridiplantae > Streptophyta > Magnoliopsida > Alismatales > Posidoniaceae > Posidonia > Posidonia australis. The sequence goes on along the minus strand of JAMKQA010021415.1, from coordinate 10,751 downwards.
TTTCTCGTAATTATTGAATATTTGATTTACAAATTCAATTTACTTAACATTTTAAGTTTGATTTGGATTTGAAAATATATTTTAAATATCTCTTAATTACGAGAATGATTTCTATGTGTTGATTGTGTTTACACTATTAATGGATTCGTAATTTGATTCTTTGTGATCTTGATTTTACAAAAAATTCCTTTTTAGTTATTCGACGCTACATACATAAGCAACTAGCTTACGTGACAGATTTTCTGTCAGCTAACTGATGATTCACCGCTTGCGTGGAATCGTCAGTTAGCTGGCACGGATTCTATCACTAGTCCCATAGGCAACTAGATATAAAAAGTGATTTTTTGACATATTTTTTATTTTAATATTGGTCCTTAATCTTTATCTCGTCTTTGACAAAATCTCCAACTCCTAAACTCTATAAATAGATCCTCTAGGTCTTCAACCAAAGAGGAGGCACATTAAAATTTTAAGGAACTACCTTGAACCCTAGACAAGAAAGAAAGAGAGAAATCTTGAGAGAGAGAGAGAACCATAGCCCCTCTTCCATGTCCATCTTCCCCTAGAAGTTCAGGTCCCAGAGATCCAACCTCCTTTTACAGTCAAAACGCATTTCTGGAGCTCCATTTGATCGACTTCCACCTTCTTCATCCACTCCAAAACGCAAGAAGGTGAAAGGGAGTATTTTTCTTATTGCATTTTCATTAACATAAATCCATTGCATGTTATTAATATAGGCTATGATATATGCATGTGGGGACAACCCCTCGGTTAGTATCAATCTAGTTATTTATGTTGATTTCCTTTTTGAATCTATTTACTATACCTAATCTAATCTGTATCTGTTTTTCTTATTTGTTTTTTGAAAGAAAGGAATATTACAAAGCACGAGGATGCCGCTGGACGACACCCGACTATCGATCCAGTGAACCGAGGATCCACATCAACATATCAATTCATTTCCTGTAGGCGTCTTGTCAGCCGATGTAGACACCCCAATTTTGAAGTCACTTGGTAGCAGGCTCTTCTGGATGATGTTCTGATTGCGACCACCAAAACCCTGGCCCACTTAAGCCCACACAAGCCCAATCAAGCTCACACTAGCTTATTTTGACCAGATCAAAATTAAAACCAGACAAAACACAATTAAATCCACTCAAAATCCGATAAAAAACCCTAATCAATCAAAAAATCCTAAATAAACCAATAAACGCTAATTTAAAACACCAAAAACTCTAAATTAAAACCATAAATCTAAAATAATTCAAAACCCTAACTTAAAACCAATTAATTAAACCTTAATCACAAATTTAATTAAAATCATAAAACTTAAATAAAAGCCTAAGTTAAAATTCAAAATCCTAATTTAAAAACTTAAAATCAAAAACCCTAAAATCCATGAAAATCCAAAAAATAAAATAAAACCAAAAAGCCTAAAATAATTAAAACCCTAAATCAAAACCTAAATAAAATACTTAATTAAATCAAGTGAAAATCATTTAATTGAAATACTTAATTAAATCAAGTGAAAACTAATGAAATATGAATTAAATCTAATCATATCCAAAATTTAAACCAACCAAATCAAAATTGGAAATTAAATCAAATAAATCCAAAACCAAAAATCAAGAGAAAACAATTTAATCCATTTAAAAACCAAGAAAAATCATTTATTTAAATTTAAATATTCAAATAAAACCTTAATCAACTTAAAATATTAAAACACAAATAATTAATCCATATCCCCTAATCAAATCACAAATAATCAAATTAACCTTAAGTTTTAATCACAAAACAAAAGAAAGAAGAAGAAGAAGAAAAACAAAAGAAAACAAACCCTAAGCCTGTTTCAGCCCAATAAGCCCAATCAAATCTTAAACCAAAAAACTTTATAAACTCAAAAATAATTCCGACGAGCCATCACCGCCGGTGACCCCTGATTTTTCTGGCGACATCTCCTACACCATTTCCAACAAATCCCGCAATCTCCAGCGCGTGATCCTTCATCCTCACGATCTTTGGGCCTTCCTCTTCCATGGGTACCCTCGATCTTATGGTGGGGAGCCCTTGCGAGGGAGATCGACGGCGTGGAGGAGCTCTGCCGGAGTTCAAAAGAGCCTCGTCGCCGTCAAGCCCTGCCATCGCGAATCCTCTCCCATCCAGCCTGCAAGCCCTCTTCCTCTCGAGACCCAGAGCACGAGCGACTCCTCCTCGACCTTCCCAGGCCACTAGATCCCCTTTTTTACCTCCCTTTTCGCAAGCCAGAGCACCACCGGAGCTGCCTCAGCCACCGCCGTCGACCCACCATGCCGGAGGACATACCCTGCTCCTTAGGTATTCATCTCTCCCTCTCTGTTTCGATTAAAGACCCCCCTCATTAGATCTAGGCCGCATCCCCGAGGCGTTGGCTGCGTTTCACCGGAGGAATCCTCCCTCAACTCGACGTCGCTTCACCACCGTTGGTGGGTTCATCCCATCAGTGTGGCCTCGGGCCACTTGGCCCCAGGCGAGGCCCCCCAAGGGTCCCTCCTCCCTCCTCCTCTTTTCTTCTCCTTCCCTTTAGCCCCCCCTTAGTCACCTAGAGACCCAAAGGGCTCTCGTCGTTGACGCCTGGTCCACCACGCCACCGTCGATGCTGCAGTCCAGCCATTGCCGTCGACTACCGTCGAAGAAGTGCTTGAGCGCACTGGGCCTCCTCGCTTCATGCCATCACCTCCAGAGGCTCCACCACATCACCACGCACCCCACTTGGTTGCCGCACCGTCGACTCCAAGCTAGGAATGCCACCCCAGCCTCCATCGCGTCCACCTTTGGTGAAGGGGATCGGTGGACCTCCTCAGGCCATCCCATCAATCCGCGACACCTCCGAGACCCTCCTCGTGCCTCCAAGATGCTTCCCCAACCTCTGCCCTAGCTTTTCCGCCGTCGGAGTGCTGCTACCGTCACGCCGTCATCCTCCAAAACACCTCGCTGGAGCGTGAGGTGGGGAGAGCGATTGGGACCATCCCAGCCCTCGTCGAAGCCACTGGAGAGTTCCTCGTGCCGCTCCGGAGGTCCGCCGTGCGTCCCCACGTCGGTCCAGTCGTCGAAGCGCCGCTGTGGCGCGCCATCGTTTCCTCCGTCGCCAACAGGAAAGCCCTGCCAGAGCGTGAGGTGGGGGAGGGCCTCAAGCCTCCCTAGCCTTGCCCAACCTCCCGGAGATCGTCGCCGTGGCCTCCTGGAGCTTCCTTGACTGCTGCTCGTCATCCATTACCGCGGGATTGCCGCTGCTGCATCACCGGAGGGGTCGCTAGAGGGAGAGCACCGATGATTCTCCAGCGATCTTCGAATAGGAGGTCTTTAGGCCCAGCACCCCATAAGTCTAGATTATTCTTTTTAAGTTCTTGGTTTATTACATTTAGGTCCCGTAATTTGCATGTCAACCCCTGTGTTTTTAAAATACTTTAGGTTCTTTTCTTTTCTCTGCAAAATCTGCATATATTCCTTTACATCTTGTTTTTTTCCCTTTTAATGCATTTATGAATATTTTTATCAAGCTTAGGCCCTTACTTTCTTCTTTTCCTTACATTTGGGTCTTGAGTATTTGCATTTAAACCCCTAAAGCATTTTAAAATAAACTTTCCTTGTTAAATTGCATTCTGAATCCTTAAGCTTTTTAAAAAATACTCTAAGCATCTTTAAAATCGAATAGTTATCACATTTAAGTCCAGACCTTTTGCATTAAATCCCAGGGAATTAAAAAATGGGTTTTCACTGTGAATTTTGCATTTTAACCCTTGTATTCGCGATTTTCTCGATTTTCATCATTTTTCTCGCAATGTAATCCTCATCTCATCACGTTTTCTTGTAAATATCTTTCTCATGGTATTTTGCATACATTTTGTAAACATTTAGGCCATGCACCACGCATATGCACACATTTGCCACACTTAGCATGTGAAATTACATAAATGCCCCTATACCATAATGCATATCCATTTAGTCTTGTCATGGCATTCATATTAGCATGTTTAGAGTATTGTCTAGGTTTAGCAAACATTCATCCAGCATTTAGCAAGGGATTTAGACTAGAAAGATCGAGTTTTTGGGTGTACGAGGGTGCCTAACACCTTCCTCGTGCGTAATAGGAATCCTTACCTGTCCTCTGGTTAGCAGACACCTAGCTTTCGCATTTGCATCTCATGCATTTGATCTTTTGTAGCTTTCATCGTTTTTCCCTTAAAAGACTAGGTGGTGACTCCTTTCATTTTTCTTTTATCCTATCTTACGCCTTCGCTATATTAGCATGGCTATGATCCCTTCCCTCTGGTGCGACTCCACGTCGGACCCCCCGAGTCAGCATGGTCACAGCCAACATAGCAAAAGACAAGTGACGATCACAAAGACCATCGAAGTGAGTGGACATTACGATGATCTTCTACAACACCAAAAAATCCACATCTACAGTTTTCAAATGGTTTTGGAGAAAAATGTGAAATGTTTTAAAATAACGATTTTCCAAATGATTTGGGATGGAGGCACCGAGACTTGTGGTTCTTGTGTAAATTCTCGGTGTTTGCGTGATTTTCGACAATGCTTTTCAAAATAGTTTTTCAAAGAATTTTGGAAAAGAAATGCATCGTTTGCAATGGTTTTAGAAAATGATTTCTGATGTTTTTATTTGTGGTGAGATCAAGAGGTCAAGGTAAGTGTTCGTTAAATCTTAGAGGTGCGATACTCCTTGATTGTCGTTCATGAGACCAAGGCTGAGGTCTGCGGATCAAGATGACTAACTAGACTTGGAGGTATGACACTCCGCTTGTTTTAGGTACCGAAGACCTAAGGTATTGACTGTACGTAGTGGTATCATGACAGCAGACCTAGGGAGTATGAGACTTCTACGTAGCTGGTCGTAATATCCTAGCCAGTATGGGTACTGAGACTTGTAGGAACTATGTAGTCGACAGACTGTACTGACAAGGAGTAGTGAGGCCTTTAAATGGTCGGAGACACGTCTGAGGCCGTGGTTGTTGAGTTATTATGTTAGCGATACGAAAGAGCCTCGGGGTGAGAAACTTGGGCATTCCCTTAGTACCCGTGCTGGTTGGGTCTAGGGTAAGAGGTCATAGGTTCTCGGACACCAAGGAATGTCGTAAGGACGCACCCTGTGTGTGTGCTATATGTGATATAGCGAGGCTTGTGAGTCGAGGTGGTTGGACTCCTACACGGGGTAGTTCATGATGGCAGTGTAGTTAAGAGTGAGTAGGGTCTCCAACAACTGCTTGGTATCGGGTAGCTTGATGTAGTGTTGAGGGTCCTGTCGAGGAGTTAGGGACGCCAAGACAGGCAGGCTACAGTTATTTGTGGCAATGTAGTGGTTTTAGGGGTTTTTGTCCCCTACGACTGCTTGTGGTAAGTGTTTGTTGTTTTGTCGCATTATGAGTGGCGCTATGATTTACTTGAGATACAGATTTGTGTTGTTTTCTGAGATATGATATTTTGAAGCAGAGGCTTCATGTTTGATATGGTTTCCTGTGGTTTTAGAGCTAAGGCTCCGTGCTGGCTTTTATGTGTTGTTGTGGTGGCATTTTGAATACTAGTGAGAGTATTCAGATGTTGTTGGTTACTGACTTGTACAAAGAGTGCGTGGAGGCAGGTTGCGTGCATAAATGTTTAAAAAAACATGCATATAGTTTTGAAAAGAAAGAAAAGAAAATAGTTTTTAAATGACATGTTTTAAAAGAATTTGTTACTTGATGGGCAATAGCAAATTACTAATAGTAATGCGGTGGCATCCATGAGAGATACCAGAGTTGTGTTGTGTGTTTAATTGGAGTAATAACTTAGAATAGGTTATTGCAATTTCAGACTAGTTGGGCAAACATTGTTGGTTAATAATGTATAAGTTAAGAGTGCCTCTGCCATATTTAGTATTAAGTGTTATTTTGCTTCATTGTCAACATTAATTTTTTTATCACATAAATATCCTTCTTAGTTTAATATTTACTCCAATCTTCTTGAGTACAAAGCTATTCTCCTGACTCACGTGTCTTTATTACCATCGCTTCTTCCACCACTAAGACCACCTCCTCCAAGCAGCTTTCACCAATATCAATTTCAACACCACCACCACCATCACTAACTTAAAAGGAAGAGGAATAGAAGGAAGAAAAGTCAGAAAAGGAAAGAATGTGTGGGGGAAGAGAAGATGAATAATAAGGATATTGAAGCAAAGAGAGGGGAATAATGCTGCCGTTTTATGGGTCTTTAATGATATTGTTCAAAGGTGTTAGGTTACTAATTAACTGGGGGGCATGTGTGTAACACATTTAGTTTTAGTGTATTGAAGTAATATGAAAATAAAAAGGGTATTCACGTAACAAGCAAGTTTAACAAGCGTATTGAGTAAAAAAAAGAAGAAGAAGTCCTAGTGCATACTAATGGGATATCTATTTTGATAGTCTAACTTAAAATTGAAAATAAAAGTTCGAGTTTATTAGTAATATTTGAAATGTTTTAGCTTGCTCGACTCAATTCTATTTTTGATTTGATTCAATTTAGATCTCAACCCTTTACAAATCAAAACCATTTGCAAACACGTAATGAAAACAAACGAAAATTTTAGAAAGGTGAATAAGAAAATAACCAATTGTAAATACAATAAATTTATGTGGTCGACAAATTACAGTCTATGCATTATGTGGTAGTTGCAGACAAATCTTATCCAAGTCTATGCATTATTCGATCAATTTATGAAATCCAAAAAAGAAAAACTATTCTATCACAGAAAAGGAATGCTAGGGGCAGTTACCCTCTCTAGTTTTAAAAAAAAACCTTATTATAATTACTTATTTACAAAGCACAAAGTTGAAGGACAATGTAAATTACTTATCCTTTTTAGATTTAAATTCTATCACACTTTTAATATCATGCAAATTTTAGAAAAATTTAAAACTATAATGCAAAATTTATAAATAAATTTCATTTTTTGGGGATTTCTTATGTAAATATCCATGCTTTAATGGTTATATTTTAGATATTTCATAGAAAAAGAGCAAGAAGACCATATGTTATTTTTAAAAATCATTCTTATTTTCATTAATAATTTTTTATTATATTTAATAACATATATATTACAAAGTACCCTCTTGGTTTAATTCCTAGCTCTACCACTAAGAATGTTGCATTTTTTTAAGTGGCTGATTTGTTTAATAAATAGTCATCTTGTCATGATAAGATGCCTTGAAAGTAGGGTGTCACCGATTAACCCATAACCCAACCTACTCTCTGGTAACAGTTTACAAGTAGGGTGATGACCTTTTTTTTGGAGCCTAGATCCAAGCCTATTTGGATAACGGATTAATACACAATAAAATGATAAATCATTGTAATAAATTAACTTATATATAAAACATGTATTGTATGATGTTCAAATATGTAAGAATCATTCAAATAAATATGTTCTAAATAATAAACATGTAAAACTAATAAAATGGCAATAAATGATTAATAATAGTTAATTAATAATCTCTAAAAAATAGGAAAACTTCCTGTTTTTCATATAGAAAATGATACACCTAAAATATACCAAATACCAAGTCAACAATATTAGGAAGATAGATCCACAATTCCTTTCAAATTTGTAAAATTATAAAACAAAAGAACTTATTCTACCTGATGAATGGGTTAACAGGTTGAATGATATGATCGACCTACAATTCAATACATTAAGAGTTCAAGTTGATAGGTTTAATTTTTTAACCCATATCCTAAAATTATAGGTTAGGTCAAAGAATCCTACTTGGAAATGTAGATATTCTCGATTATTGTTATGATAAATCAATACAATAAACTATAGCTCAAGCTGAAAACGTGGACACCTGCCTTAGTAACATGATAAGTGATAGAAAAATGAACCAAAACTTAATCAAAATCTAAGGATATTTTTCGATATAATTTGCGTTGATTTGGTGTAACTAAACAAGTGACACACCGAAAGAATTTAAACTCGGACGATGATTGGTGAACCAACCACCATTTATGGTCCACATTCACTGAATAAGAAAAGCAATGGCCCAAACACAAGTGAGTAAGTGACTCTCCTTACTTAAAATGAATTTGAATTTGAGATTCTATTGCGAGATTATTAGTAAAAATTCACTAGTCATTAACGATCCTTTTTCATTGAGTTCCCAAGAAAGTACCGTGCACACAATTGTCAAGTAGCACCTGACTCTATAAAAAAAAATAAAATCAACAAGTTAGATTTTCTTGTAGCCATAGGTGTTACATTGATTGGCTTAGAACTTGAGCGTTGATCTGGGGAGTCCTTGACTTAAAAAGACCAATTAAAGTGCAATCATCAAACGTTAAACCTTACACCAAATCATCAAGATAACCAGAGATTTGCAGCGGCCATTGCTTCAGAAAGAACGTAACCCCACCTAGGTTATGGATTTTAGCTTGAAATGATTCAAGATCACCGTGAAAAAAATTTGATCATCGACAAACTACCTTCTGCCGTGACCTTCGATTGAAGCCTTGAAGCTTTAATTATGAACAAAAAAGAAGTCCAAAGTTAAAATTAACAAAACTAACCTATGTTTCTATGTTCAACATAAACTGGAGCTGAAATTCAATAAAATGAAATGTTCGTAATACAACTCTCCATTTGCTCTCTTTCAAGAAACGAATACACCCAATGCATGTTCTTTGATGCAATGCTCGGAACCTATGAAAACAACGGGGCCCAATCCTTATTTCTGCTTTCCCGAGGGAATAAAAATAAAGCAATCCTCTTACCTATGTTTCAAGGAATGAAGTCTCCCAAAGCTAGTAACAAATCAGAAGATCAATCCCAAACTTCCTTTCTAACAATTGAAGACCACAGATCAGGCAAGTAGGTTGAAGCCAGCGTTTACATACAAATGGAAGCTGCTCCATGAGAGCCAACAATGCTTTCGTTAATGATATATCAGTACGTAGATCCTATAAATTGAACAAAGAAGATACTCTGAGGAAAACTGAAACAAAAATATTTACAGCACTTACCCAAGTTTTGGTTTGCTAATGGGAGCTTCAAGAGGAAAATCTATAGATCTCTGCAACCATTGGATAATCTGCTCAAGGCAAACGAATATGTAGAAATATCACGTGGGCAAGATGAGGGCTGCTGTACCCAAGAAATGCTGAGAAGTGCAGCCCCAGCAATTATACAGCCCACTTCCAGTTTCCCATATCTTGATTACTTTATAAGAAAAGCAAGACCAGATAATTCTACTTTCAGCCATTGAACACAAAGGAATTGTCCTCTGTGTAGATGGAGACACATGCATCAGAAGCACCAGCGGCTAGGAGCACATGGTAAGGATGGAATGTGAGGCAGTTTATGGAACCACTTCTTTGAGTCATAAAAGTAGGACTGTATCGGATGGTGCTGAGTTGGCCCCCTTCCAAGCTAAACACCTTGACTAGCTGCTTGTCTGAACCACTTGCGATTACTGGAGCATGCTGATGAACTGCAAGGGCTGTGAGTGACCCTCGATGGGCTTCAATTGTCAGGTAAGAATTGGTGGGATATCTGGTATCTAGAAGTTGTATGTCTCCAGCTTGGGAAGCACTCACTATCTGCATGAGCCGTTGAGCCACATGAAAAAGGTAAATCATAGGCTACAGAGAATGTGCCAACTTGTATCCATTCATAATAAGAGCTTCATAAGAGCTTCTACACAGCAGTAGAATCTAGGACACCCAACACTGTAACTTATACCAGAGCGTTACAATATCCTACACTAAAAGGTGAATGAGTGTGCGTTGGAAGGCATACATCAACCAAGAAAAGATAAAAACTGCAAGTGATGCCCTAGATAGGCATAAGCGTCCTGCTATTGAAAATTAACAAGTTTTTCAATGAAAAATAAAAACTAAGGTAAGATGTCAACAAGCAGAACTAATATGTGAAGAACAATTAATATTAAATGCAGCTTTACACGAGTAAGAAAATCAGAATAAAAAGAAAAATAAATGGTATATTGAGAACAAACTGAGGAATGTAAACAAGTGCAAGACGACAGCAGTCCATCATCACAGAAAGAAAAGAAAACTTCCAAAGCCTAAAAATTAACAACTAAGGTTCTGATCATGGTACTAAATGTCTACGCGTGTCACTAAAATTTCTCCGATATGTGTCTTATTTTCAATTTACCGACATAACTCCGATACGATATCGAAATGGAAGTTTTCTTAACAAATGTAATTTTTTTTTATCGTGTTTCCACCGACATGATTTCGACATACCGATATTTCCCCGACACATATCTATTTTTCAACTTATCGAAGTCCGACACGAAATCGACATTTAGAACCATGGTTCTGATGCAGTAAGACGCAGCCAGTGTTCGTAACATCGATATGTGTCGGCGAAATTTCGCCGACACATGTCGGAATCTGAAAATGGAGAAACGACATTCAGGGGAACATCTGTGTTTACTGTATGTCCGTGAAATGTCGGTGGCATGTCGGTAGTGTCGAGAGAAAGACGGAAATATCAATACTGTGAAAACACGGGTCGACCGACACTTACCTTCAAATATCGACGAAACGGCAGCCTGTGCCTCCTCCGCCTGTTCCCGCCTCCGCCAGCCTCTGCAGTAGCTCTCCGCCTGTTCCCGTCCCTCCGCAGCTTGTGCGAGCCCTCCGCCGACTCTCGTTCGTGCCCTCCGTGCGTCTGCGGGAGTCGTCTCGGCGTCCCATGCTCTCCTGCCTCCCGTGCT
>JAMKQA010021414.1:0-26129 GCA_024699735.1 Posidonia australis | reverse complement strand
TTTATTTTAATACGGGAAAAATCTCAAGAGGGTCTTGAGGAGTGGACTAGGCGGGGTTGCCGAACCACTATAAATTCTTTGTCTATATCAATTACTCTATTCCTCTTCTTGTATGTTAGATAATTGCATAAGTAGTTAAGCTTGATTATATCTGTTAAATAGTATCCATTGTATGCAATTTCTATTAAACTATAAAAAGTAGTCGAAGTAATTCTAAAATTGATAATTCTCTATTCACCCTCCCTTTAGAGGAGCCATTCGATCCAACAGCTTCCCCTCTCAGTTTGTTAGTACAACTAGTCGAGCTCTTGGATGTGATTCTAGGTGGTTCCTTGAACTAACTGTCTCCTAGTTCAAGTGTACTATTCTTGAGGATATAGTAGAGGAATCTCTAGATAGTGGTACCATGGACAGGTTAACCAAGAAGGAGGAACAACTCAAATTGGTTTGGACACTCTGGTGAGAGTTGTTATGACTTAGAGACTTGTTTGAGTTTGACTCCCGAATTGTCCTTACCATTGGTTGTAGTTGTTTCATTGGAATCAATGATTCTTGTGGCCTTAGGTTGGGAGGAACTTCTATTGTAGTGAGGCAACGTGGTGACTTATGGTTCTCGTCAGTTGGAGAATTACAAGGAGAACTATCCAACCCCTGTGATTGTGATGGCTATAGTGGTGGTTGTGCTTTGGATTTAGTGAAGTGTTAGAACAAAGAAGTAGTCCCTAGAGACAGATAACACCTAAGCTAGCTAATCTGTTAACACAATCTAGATCCATAAAGAGCTTTGTTGTGACTCAGTAAGTAGATTCTCTCATGCCATGGATTGAAGGAGATCTTCCTAGAGAGATGAGAGATAATACTGAGCTCATGGCATGCACCTTGGGTTGTTGCTGGCAAGGTTGAGCATCAAAGTAGTGCAACAAAAGCATGGTGGGGTTTGATTGCACGTGGTCCTTCCTATGATCTACGTGTCTCCAGAGAGGCTCAAGATACTTCGAGACTCTAGAAGACACTATTTTGAGCTTGTGGATGGAGGTTTTATGTCTTAAAGGGACCACCAATCAAGGAGTAGTGGAGTTTGAAACCAGGGAGAGCTGTATTCTTGGTAATGTTCAGGACCTCAGAGGGATGAGATAGCTTTGTGAAGTATAGATTTCTTTTAATGGTCCTTGAGCTTTAGGCAACCCCATTATGCAAGTTATCTGGGGTCTTGAAATAGGCATCTGAATTTGGTATCCTTACCTTTTCGCCCTGAGAATTTAGGGGACGAAATTCCTTTATGGAGGGTAGGATGTAATGACCAAGATCTTTGACAGTAATTTAAGCCAGATATTTAATTTAGAATTTGGATGTGTTGAATGTTGAGTAGCAAGTATTTAATGTTAGATGCAGATACAGTAGTGTTTTACACCTAAATTGTGGCCATCTAGATTTTTGGAGTATTAGACGTTGGTAGGCTTGCATCTTATGTTAGATGCAAGGTACTCTGCATTCACCACCTAGAGTTTAAATTTCTGGAATCTCTAAGTGATAAACATAGCATGCAATGCATCTAATGTTAGATGCATGGACTAGTGTGCATAACACCCTGAGCCATTTCTAGAAACTTCAACTGCCTATTTATAAGCATGCAAAGGGTGGCATTCGAGTATTATTCCTCCTCCTCTTCTCTTCTTCCTCAAGGGTGTGAGAGTGTTTTCCAAGGTTCCTAGGGTTTTCTTGAGAGTGGGAGAAAGAGGTAAGCTTCTTTCGATTCTTTCATTCTTCTTCTTTTTCTTTCCTTTCTCAATCATGCATGCATTAATTTCCTTGAGTTTCTTTGGCATTGCATGTGTGGTTGAGGATGGTGGGACGTTAAGGGAGGATGTAGGGAGCTCTAGATGCTAGTAGCATTGTTGGGTGTCCCTTGGTGCAAGGTATACACACAATTAGATTAGATTTTGGATTGCTTTATGATTTAATATTACAATGCATGAAGATAGTTTTAGGTGCTCCTTTAGTTAAGCCTTGATGTCATGGGTTTATTGGGATTTTTGCATGCTTGGTAGTGGGATTATTGGATGGATCTATGCTGTAGGTGTGTAGAACGCATACCTTGGCGCGTCCTTTGTTGGACGTACCAAAGCTTGTGTCTTACATCTGCATGCAGTAGCTGACTAGCTGCATAGTTTTTGGGGTTTACTAATGATTTCGATTAAAGTAGAGATATTTGTGGCATGCAATAGCTTTTATGTTTCATCCCTTTCCTATGATGGTCTTTTAACTGAGTATTGAGTATGCATGATAGAGTTTGGAGGATTTAAGTAAATTTGTGCCTTGGGTGTAGAACACAACCCAGGCTGCATTTCACATTAGACATAGGGTTCCTAGCGTCTTACACCCCAAGAAGAAATTAAGATACATGCTTAATGGGAAATAATATAAATGGATTTGGGATTTTGGTAATAGATTTCATGCATTGTTATACTATTGTTTATGGTATATTTTGGCCACATTATGAGATGATTAGAATACTAGAAGATTTTAGAGGAAATTTCTAAGAAAATAGTAATTTCTATGTTGGACGCAGGAATTGATAGCATCTAATGTTGAACACAGGCGATCCAACGTCTAATGCTTGAAGACTGAATTTGGCTTCCCTTGGCATAATAAATTGATATGATGACATATTGAATTAAGAATTCTTTTAAATGGCTTAAATGGATGATAAGGATGATGCTTAACCTTAGGATAGTGATTAATCTAAGATTAGGTAGTGTGTTTGTGTGGTGAACTGAATAAACATTCAAATGCACTAACTATGGTGTTGGATGTTGTGGATCTTGACGTCCAACGTTGGACACTGGACTGGTTGCATCCAACACTTCCAATGTGGTTTCTTATTTGTTTTGATAATGTGTGAGTATTTTGGTTTCTTATTTATCACTGGATTGATGTTTGAGTGTTTTCCCTGAAGTATAAGATTTCAAATGATTTGCAAATGTTTTTTGAAAGAAAATATTGAGTGTTTTGAAAGATGGTTTTCCAAAGAATTTGCAAAAAAGGAGTACAGAGCCTTGTGGCTTTTGGTGGTAGCTCTCTATGTGGAGTTTTTAAGATGATTTTTGAAAAGGGTTTTTGTGAGACCAACAAGTTGAAGCTTTTGGTCGATGGACTAGAGACGACTGATGTCCTTAGATGGTTGAGAGTCAGTTGCCTAAGATGAGGCCCAAATATAGAGTTTTGTTGCTTTTGGATAATGGCTTTCCAAGCTGTGTTTGTGGTGCTTTCGAGATAATTTTCGAAATAGTTTTCAAGAATGGTTTCTAAAAGAATTTGGAAAAGAAATGCATGGTTTACAAAGTTTTTGGAAAATGATTTTCAAGATTTTTAGAGATCAAGAGACCGAAGCTTCTGGCCAGCGAACTAGGGATGACTGACACCCCTAGATGGTCGAGAGTTAGTTACCTAGGTTAAGGTTCGTGGTTTTCCAGTATTTTTTGTATAAACCATAGGATCGTACTGGCGAACCAAGAATAATTGATACCTATGGAGGGTCAAGTATGAGTCCAAGCTCGTAGTTGCCGAGTTTTTTTCCAACTAGGGTCAAAGGTTAGAGTCCCCTAGGTGGTGCACTGTAGGATCCAAGGTTCGAGTCCTTGTGGTACCCGGATGCGGTGCTGACAGAGTTCGAAGTTAGAGTCCCTGGGTAGCTCAGGGACCAAGAGACGTTGATGGACAGTGACAAACGTGTGTGTGTGTGTATGTTGAGAATTGGGTTCCTGAGGAGGATAGACTCCTACTTGGGGTGGTCCTTCATAGCAATGCAATAGGAATCGGGATTCAAGTCTCCGACAACTGCTTGTGGCTGGTCAATCGCCTGTAATTAGGGTGACTCAACAAGGTTTTCACGTTGGGTGGGTGTGTTGTTGTTTTGAGACATGATTTTGTACTTGCGTTTATGATGTGGTATTATGCTAGCTTTTGAACTTGATTTGGCGTAGAGTAAACACTCCAAGTGTGCATCAAGAATTTTCAAAAGATACACGTGTTTCAAAAAGAAAAGAGAAAGATGATTTTAGAAAGAAAGTTTTAAAAAAATTTCTTACCTGTAAGGTAACAACCGGTTGCCTTGTTGTGTTCTTGTGATTTGGGATTTAGGGAATTTTTAAGATGTTTGGATTTTCCTGTCTTGAAATGTTAGACTATTGACGTTTTGCTAGATTTTCTCGGGTTTATGAGGTATTCGAGTTTAGTCTTCTGATTTTATTTTTTGATTTTGACTTAGTAGGTGTGTGTTAAGTGACCTTTTCAATAGTTACTCATATGTACTATGTCTATGTTTTTCATAGGTATAGGTGTAGGTGTAGCACTTTTACTAGTACGCATAAAAAGGATTTACTCAACCACACATCAAGGACTCTAGATAAGTAAAATGCTATTTAGTTTTATTTTTGCTAGATATGCTACTTGTTAATAGTTGTGTTTCGATTGGAAATTAGTGTTGGTAATTGGACATTGGAAAAGAAAGAAAAAGTAGGGTGTGACTCCGAGGGCGTTACAAGAACCCGATGCTGATATTCAATGGTTTTGGTTGCACAAGTATTGTACATGAGTTGTGTTCTTTTCCATGATTTTGTTTTGAATTTTAGTAGTTTTGGTGTTCCTGTTATGGTTCACAGGATTGATGAGGTTTTGTAGGCTTGGTGTTTGATTCTGTATTGGTTTTGGTGCAAGTGTGTGTCCATGTGTTGGTTGCACAAAGCTATTGTCCTATGCTACGTGTCTGGGATTGTGGTGGTTCTAGAGTAGTTTTGAGTCAACTTTTCAATCTTAGTTTTCTAGAGTATGTGTTGAGTGACCTGTTTAGTGGTCACACATGCTTTTGATTTGGTGTTTTGCAAATGTAGATTTAGTAGATGGCATGTTTACTAGTGCATATAAAAGAGAATTACTTAAACACACATCAAGGATTATGGGTAGATATATTATTTTAAATTTAACTATATTAATCATAGTATTTTATAGATTATGTACTTAAATTTAGATTTAGAATCTTTATTTGATTATTGGAAGAAAAAAAAAGGGTTACATTGGGTGTAACGACGACAAAAACGAAACGGCAAGTCTACAAATATCAATCACTTGATGTCCTTCCAATGCAACTTCAAACGACGAGGTTCAATTGGGAAAAGGTTTCTGGTGGATAGTGTAGTAGGCAATGAAATACTTCAGAGAGTTAAACATAAGTATAGATTTGGAGACTCCTGAAGAGGTCAACTTTTTGAATTCTTGTTTAAAGCAATATCTCAATAACAAGAGGAAAAGAAAGCAAAAGATATTCTTGTAACAACAACGAGCAAAATGGGAGTGACCTTAATCGTCAAAACTAGATTTTGGTAGAGCAATACAAGACCTGTGTTACTAGATGAAGCAATGGAGGATGCAACGAACAGGCTTTTCCCTATGAACGTTTTTACCTCAGCAGTTGAATACTCAGGGTTGGCCCGAAAGTAGAAGTCCAGTTTCTTATCAAGTCCTGCTAGCTTGTTAAGGGTACGAGTCAACATATGAAGAACTAAATGCAACAATGTGTTCGGAATAAGACAATGTCTCATTGTTACACTGAGAGAACTTTAAACTCGTCACAAGTTCTAGGTTCGAATCCTAGAATATACATAAAAAATTCACCTAAAATCGATAACAAAAAAAAAAAAAATGTACTCGGAATAAAGAGTGTCATACTCTTTATGTCGGAGAAAGAGACAACCAGAGAAATTTATGATGTACCAACTGCATTCCATTGAAGAGACCTTAAAACGCAAAAATGAATTGAAGTGGAAGAAAAAAAAAGAATAGAAAGTAAATGCTATGGCTAAATTATCTACATCTTTTCGAGATAGCAGAGTCGTTCTTACAAAGAGTTAATTGTTTCTCATCGTAAATTAGGTAGGATCTTGATCTTAGGAACTAGTTGGATTTTGAATTGTTTCTCACTCGCCACCTCTTCAGGATTCACTCGGAAGACTACTCTACCACGCAACTTTTCATCCTTAAAATGCTTAATTTCCTGTACAGATTTTCTCCGCAACCATTTCCCACATCTGAGCTGATTTTTTGTTGGTCCTGAAGACCATTAATAACTAATAAGATGCTCAATTTAAAGATTGAAATTATGCTCGGACTCCAGGCCTTTATTGGAAGGATGGGTGTAAAAAACAGGACATTTGGCAACAAAGTAAAAAACAGGACTATATTAAGCTTAGAACATCTTTATCTTACATTAACGTTCAAATCTATCATTACTTGTCCATATAGCCCACATCGTGAATCATGAATTACATGGCATTCATATGTCACATGTTAACCACAGGGGCTCATCAAACTGCCCTTTCAGTGGGTGCCTCAACCCATCAGCCAATGACAACCGCCCGATCTCCATCTCCACCCCACCAGAGTGCCAAGCCGGTGTCCCGTTTTCGTACGCATTGCATGTCGACCTTGTCAGACTAGTTCCGTCCAGCCGGCAGATGTACAAGTCCCCATACGGCTGGAATTGGTTTGGCATCGACACCGGTTCAGCATTCACGGCTCTGAGATTAGCCGTGAAAACCAACCACTCCCCGTCTGGACCGAAGCACACATGGTTCACCCGTTCCCGATTCACCCACTCTGGTCCGACCAACTCGACCCGTCTTAACCCAGACCCATCCGGCTTGATCAGATAGATGCTGAACACCTCCGTGTTCTCGGGACAGTGTCGGTTCGACGAGAAAGCGATCAGATCACCCTTCGGTGACCAATGTGGCATGGTATCGATCCAATCACCCTCCGTCAATCGTCGAATCCCACCACCATCTTCTTCCTCCGATTCCCCGTTAACCGCATCAATAATGTACAAGTTCTTACGACCATCCCGGCCCGATCGAAAGACAATCGACTTCCCGTCCGGCGAGCACGAGGGAAACGCGTTATTCCCTGTGCCCTCCTTGGTCAGTAACTTCACCTCTGCAGTGACCTCATACTCCCCTCTACGGCCCAGATCATCTTCGTCGAACGACACTCGCGCAATCTGAACCGTTGTATTGCTGGGGTTAAAGATGGGCCCCAAGGAAGTGTAGACCACACCTCTCTCCGCTGGGCTCCAGGAGGTGTAGAAAGCCCCCGGGTCCTTGATAAGAGTCCATCTTTTAGACCCATCGGACCTTAACACCGACAAGCCACTCTCCTGCACGAAATCACCGTTGATGGCCATCAAATCTCCGTTGGGTGAGAAGGAAGCGAAAGTCCCCGACTGAAGCCGAAGCATTCGTATTCCACTCACCGGACTGACGACTGGTTGGAGTGGTGGAATCACCAACTCCGACGATTTATCGGATTCTCCTCGGAACCGGTGGTACCCGATCCGAGTCGAATCAGGCGAGAAGAACGGGTTGTAGTGGTGGAGATTGGGATTTATGACCTCCGTGATCGGGTAAAACCGATCCGATTCCAGATCGAAAATCTCGATGTGGCGGTGATCTCTCCCCTTCCGTCGAGTCGCTACAGCGATTCGTTTACCGTCGTTGGCGGCGGATGGTGTGAATGCGTGGAGACCCGGCGGGGTGATCCGATTAGAAGGAGGAGATCCCATTACGGGGAGGCCGTTGTCGTCGTCGCTGGTGGTGAGGTGGAGATTGAGATCAACTCGGAAGACGCTCCACCAGCCGTCCTCGGCCTTTCGGTGGAAGAAGACAGTGGAGTCACCTGACCAAGTGGGCCACCCACCACGGCAGAGGACGTGGCGTTTGTCAGGGTTGGATCGGCGGAAGACGACGATCTCCGTGTCGAGCTCGTGGAAGTCGCCCTTCCACGGCCGGGACCCATAGGATGCGACGGCGACGAACTCGCCGGTTTCGGAGACTGCCGGGCTGTAGTCGACGAACCCTAGAGGGGTGAGGCGAACCGTCTGCTTGGTATCGAGATGCGTGGAGTAGACCGCCGAGCAGCTCTTGAAAGGTTCGGCTGTGGACTCGTGGGCAGAGACGAAGACGAGGTGGCCGTTGCGTAAGGTTGGTCGGTCGTGGAAGAGGCTGCCGGGGATGGTGGGAAGTGGGTCAGGCTTCTTGTGGGTGGTGGGATTGGTGAGGTAGAGCTTGGCAGAGCGGGAGCGCTCGGAGACAAAGGTGATGGAGTTGTTGTTGTCGGCGAATTGAGCGTTGAAGTTTACGGAGGTGCCGTCGGTGAGACGGGTGTCGATGGTGGTGGTGGAAGAGAAAGGTAGGTGGTCGGGGAGCCCGACGGAGAAGACGTCGAAGCCGTAGTAGGGGAGGCCGACGGTGGTGAACACGATGGTTCCTTCAGGCTCCATCTCCATGTTCTGGTGCAAGACCAAAGATTTTTTGTGTAACTGAAATAGGTGAGAAAATAATAAATAAGAATGGGGGTGTGAGAATAAGATGGAATAAGCAGTGACGTAAGGACGATTGATTGCAATCCCAAAGTGACAGAAAAGCGTCCTTATCCGTTCTTATACGTAGTAGTGATGGAGATGTGTCACCTTTCTTCCGATTGTTGTTTTACGCGTGGCATGTCTATCCTCTTGATACCAATTTCGATGGAATAAGCAGTGACGTATGAGTGTCTTTGATCTGGTTCATGTCTTTGATCAGTTTCACATGAGAAAATAGTATCTTTTAGATGGGTCAAGCAGTAGTAGTTGCATCTGAAACACAGTAGTCCTCGGCAAAGCGGAACCACCATTTCCCACGAAACGCACGGCTCTGGAGCGTTTGCTAACTTGGGCAACAAAGATTGTGCCAGGAACAAAGTTTTTTTTTTTTGTTAACGGTTGAGATAGATATATTCCTTCGGGCTTAATGCTAGATAAGAAATACAGAAATCCTTAAAATATTACATTTCCAAAGACTCTCTAGCCACCAAAAAAGAACAGAATGGTACAAGATGTTCCATATTCTATCAACTGTTCAAAATGAAACAAAAATAGGACAAACAAATATTGTATTCAAAAAATTGAATCATCTATATGAGCCTGCACTGCAACTCATTCCAACATAGAATCCTGAGCAGCCTCTCCTGATGGTGCAAGAGGAGAAGGAAGTGAAGAAGGTGCCTCAGGCTGAGGAGCCAAAGCAGCAACGAATTGTTACATCTCCTCCTTCTCAAAACCTGTAACCAAATTATTCACCCAAAAAAGCATCAAAAACAAGATATCAGAGATAACTTCATCAGCTGATTTACATCTATCCTTAAAGATTCTGTTATTTCTCTCCCTCCAAATCAACCAGAGGATGATCTGGAGTAACATAGACCACCCATTAAAAGGCAAGTAATGCTTCAGATCAGGGGAGGCAAGGAAAAGCTCTGGAATTGAAAAAAATCCAGGGAATAGTTGAGAGTTCACAAAGAAACTCCAAATTCTCCTAGCAAAAGTACAATTAAGAAACAAATGGAAATTATTTTCAATACTGACTGAACAGAATACACATAATGGGGAGCCATTCCAATCCCTTTTCACTAAATTTTCTTTAGTTAAGTTCCTGTTTTGAATGACAAGCCAAGCAAATAACTTCACTTTTAATGGGGAGTGGCTTTTCCAAATACTTTGGAGGAAGACATTACGTAATCCACCATCATTAAGCAAAGAATATGCAGCTTTCACTGTAAAGGGTGTAGAGAGAGTCCAATGGTATTCATCCTCTAAAGTATTGAGAGAGATTGATTGTAAAATGTTTACCAGTCCTTCCAACTGAATTTGAAGCAAATTATAGTCCTCACCGTTGAAGGACCAAAATAATTTATGGAAATCACTGTAGAATAGGTGCAATGTATGTTTAACTGAAGCTTTTTTAAATCTAGCAATAGAGAATAACTCAGGGAATAATGAAGACAGTGGTTTGTCATTGTACCAAACTTGTCTCCAAAATAGACAGTTTGATCCACTACCCACAGAGGCCTTTGAGAAACAAGAGATAAAATTAAAATCCTTTTTAACATGTCGCCAAAGGGGTGAGCAATAGGAGGAGACCTTATTTAAAATGGCTCCAGGTCCCTTGAATAGATATTTAGCCTGAAGGAGAGATTTCCATACAGGATTACTATTGCTAGATAAAAACTGCCAACTAAGTTTAGCTTTAAGGGCCGCATCAAAAGTACTCAGGTTTTTAATCCCCCAATCATTCTCATTTTTGCTCCTACAAATGTTGTGCCAACGAATAAGGTGAATGTCTTTATTAGTAGAGGAGTTGGCATTCCACAGAAAATTGCTTCTTAATCTATCCAGTGTTTTCTCTACCTTCCTAGGCAAATGCAATAAGAAAGATAGTATGTAAGTAAGGCAGATAAGACCGCATTGATCAGAACTAGCCTTCCCCCTAAATATAGTTGCCTGGCCTTCTAAGAAGAAAGTTTATTAGAAACTTTTTCAATGACTGGATCCCAGCTAGAACAGTTGGCTCTTTTGAAGTGCAATGGCAAACCTAGATAGGTAATAGGGATATCAGATTTAACACAACCTATAATCTCACAGGAATGCAATAACTCATCCTGAGATACCCCCACACCAGTTAGTGAGGATTTGGAAAAGTTAATTTTTAACCCAGAGACACTTTGAAAACAGCAGAGAATCCTTTTAATATTAATAAGGTGTTCAGTATTAGCAGGCATAAAGAGTAAAGTATCATTTGCATATTGTAGATTCATAATAGAATGACCCCCCATGTGGAAAGTTAATCCCAGAAATTAAATTACTCCTCCTTGCATTCTGTAACATACCATTAAGAACATTGGAGGCAATTAAAAATAACAAGGGGAATAAAGGGTCCCCCTGCCTAAGTCCATTTGCTGCCCCAAAGAATCCTTTAGGGGTGCCATTGATTAGAACAGAGAATTTTGCATAGGATATGCACATATGAATCCAGGTAATCCATCTCTCCCCAAAACCCATACCAGCCAGGGAATCTAAAAGGAATTCCCATATAATATTATCAAACGCTTTCTCAAAATCAATTTTTAGAATATACCCCTTGATTTTGTGAGAATGCATGTAGTGTACTGTTTCTTGAGCCACCAAGAAACAGTCCACAATGGATCTACCAGGCAGGAAGGCATACTGAGAGGAATCCAGCAGCTCATGTAACATGGGAGCCAATCTAACAGCCAAAGTTTTGGTAATGATTTTATATAGGCTATTAACTAGACTAATGGGCCTGAAATCCTTAATGCAATTAGCTCCCAATTTTTTAGGAATAAGTGCCAGAAATGACTGATTAATTGGGGTCAGAAAATTAGGATCATGTGCAGAGTAGAAGGAATGGAATACAGAGAAAATATCATACTTCAGCACCTCCCAGAACTGCTGAAAGAAGAACAATGGGAATCCATCAGGGCCTGGAGATTTTTCTCCAACCAGGGTAAACACAGATGATTTTATCTCTGCTTCCTCAAAAGGCACCTCAAGCAAGTGAGGAAATGAAACCCTATTTGCAATTAAAGTGTCCCAACTCAGAGTTAATTGGGGGCAAGGGGCCTTATTAAATAACCTAGTGAAATGTACCTCAATAGCTCTGCTAATCTCCCTGTGAGAGTAGCAAATATTGTTATCAATAACTAATGAGGTTATAGCATTTATCCTTCTATGGCCTTTGACAATATTGTGGAAGAAGGAAGTATTAAGATCCCCTTCCTTTAACCACAAAACCCTAGACTTCTGCCTCCAATATAACTCCTGTTCTTTAAGAAGATTCAAGTGTTCAAGTCTAAGCTCCTTTTTCAAATTCCAGTCAATGGGTACCATGTTATCAGCTTGAATATCAAAATTCAAGACCTGATCCTCAATTGCTCTAAGCCTGCTGGCTCTGAGCCCTTGTAAAGGTATAATCCATTGCTTAATGAAACCTTTTAGCTTCTTAAGTTTAAAACTGAACAGGGAGACAAGATTGCACAATGATAGTGGATAATCATCATTGGTCCAGAAATTCTCAATTTGGGAATCCAATCCTGCATATAACAGCCAAGATTTGTAAAACCTAAAGGGATGGGGACCCCAATTAGGTGCCACTATGTCAAGTAGGATTGGTATATGATCAGAAATTATCCTAGCTCTACCAGAGCATAGTGCATCTGGGAAATTGTCAAGCCAACCAGGAGAGATAAGGAAACGGTTCAACTTTACCAAAGTTGGATTCTCCTGGGAATTGGACCAAGTGTAGGAGAAGTTATTAGGAGAAAAATCTATAAGAGCCAGTTGGTTAATGAACCCATTAAAATTTACCATGTGACTGTTGCTATAAATAGAAGAAGAGTGCTCACTAGGAAACCTGGTGATATTGAAATCACCACCCAAGATCCATGAGTCATTAACATAGGTGCTGATATGGTATAATTGATCCATAAACAAGGATTTCAGGCTATGATCACTGGGGCCATACACCCCAGTGAGCCACCAGATGGAACCAGTGTTTATACTCTCAAAATTAATGGTAAGACTGAAGCATGCAGGGGTACAGCTAATGACCTTAAACTGAGTATTGTCCCAACCCATCAGGATGCCACCTGAAGCCCCAAAAGATGGTGCATAGGACCAAGCCTTGATTCTATTGCCACCCAGCAATCTTAAGAGTCCCACAGAGTAATCCTCTTTTTTAGTTTCACTAATAATGATAATATCACACTTATTTGAAGAAATAAATTCTTTAAGGGCTCTCTCCTTATTTCTAGAGCCCAACCCTCTAATATTCCATACTGCAATAATCATTAATATTATAAATCACTTAAAAAGAAGATCCTAAACCATCAGGATCATCAAGATTAACAACTTCTTTGCCTTGATCCAATCTAACCAGATTGAAGAAGGCAATAGCAGCTTCTCTAGAGGATAGAGATATGCCAATGTTATTGCAAAATAACTGAAATGCATCGTATGACTCCCATTTTAATGGGTCAGGTCTATTAGGTTCCCTGGTATTCCCAAGGGGAGAACTACCATTATTCATATTAACAGAGCAATTTGTATACAACTGAGAATTAATATCATAAGAGTATTCTGCAGAAGGGCAAATAAACTCACCAGGTGCATGAATTGGAGTGGAAGGCCTTGAGGGGGGCTTTCCAGATGCAGTAGCACCAGAGTCCTCTTGATCCAAATAATCGTAAATGGCCATAATTTTTTTAAATTTAGCCAGGGAGAGATTCCTGGCTTTACATTCTGACTCTAACCAGGTGGGAGCATTGGAAGAGTCAGCCAGTATACGAGAGGAGGGAGTGGCTATTGCATTAACCTGATCAAGGGTATTAGATGGGGTAGGAAGCAAACCCTCAGAAGAGGAGGGTGGTGGTGGGGAGAAAGATGGTCGTTTCCAAACATTCTTTCCAAATTTGTGCTGTGTTTTAGGCATGGAAGTAGTTTTACAAGTGTTTGGACCCCGCCAACCTCTAAAGTTTTTGAAGGATTTTCTAATAGGCTGAAGGCTCCTAGAAGATTGAGGAGCCTGTTTAGGCCAGGCAGGGAAACCAGATTGTGCAGGGGTAGCAGAGGAGCAAATATCGAAACTATGACGAAATTTGATTGGATACACAGTCTTTCCATAAGTAAAAAACTTAACGTCTAGTATTTCTTTTCCAGGGAGAAGCTTAATCCGAACCCTAGAGTAGCCAAGGAATTGAACTCTGTCTATAGACATATCAACATCTAATATTTCAGCAAAACCAGAAACAAGTTGATGAAATATATCAACACACCACAGATGATGGGGAATCCCCTCCAGACGAATCCAGATACCTTCCTCTTTCAGAGAAAGGACAGCATTGGAGCTAGGTGTCCAATGAACAAAGGAGGCTGAAAGTGACTGCAGGGAAGAACCAAAACGACCAAGAATATCATTTTTAGATTTAACAGAGGGAAATTTTATCAAGAACTTCCCAGGAGCAAAGTCAGATACCTCTATTTTAGTATGGAGAGGCGAGTTACTAGTAATATGCTGAGAGAGGATATCCACAGTTAGGTGGGAGGCATGATCAGTAACAATGGCACAACGAGCATAATGTAAAGAAAGCTCACAGGAGGAGACAGAGGGGTGGATCGTAATGGGATTTTGAGGGGAAGATCCAGCCATATTTTTGCATGTAGGGTCCTGAAAAAAATTACATATAGCAATGGAATGAGTCGTAGCTTTACATCGGAAACAAAAGCCCGAAAATCTACAAGCACTCTGTAAATGACCCCTCAAACCGCATTTAAAACAACGATTGTTAGCAAAGCAATAGCGTACCAAAGGGGAAGGCACTTTCTTCCTTTTTTCACCTGAGTCCACCCAGGAGATGCCGTCTCGGAGAGTTTCTTTTCACCCAAGGGAGAGGGGGAAAGAAGGGCGGCAAACCGGGATCCACTACCTAAGTAGTTGGTATTGTCAGAGAAAATCTCTGAGGAAATCCCTGCCACGACTGACGGTCTGTCAGTCGCAGATAAATCAGGCGGTTCGAACGACGATAAAATGGTATTAAAATAGGGCGGGTCTAACATTTGAACCGTCGTAGTGGCTTCATAAATGCCAGAGAGGACAGGTCTGGCAGGAGATATGGGAGAGAGCACGTCGTCAGACGTGAGGTCAGAGCCCAAAGGACGAGGAGGACCCACAAAAACCTCGTTAACCAGCGATTCCGCTAATTCCTCATTAAGTAGATTGAGATTAACCTCCAAATCCGCATTATAACCAACATAAGGATTTAAGTAATTAGGAATTAACTGGGGGAGGTATTGGGAATATCCCCAAACAGACCCCGAGGCGACAGAGGCGTCGTCCTCGGGCCTGACGCTCGAAACCCTCAAAACAGTACTCCTCTGCGATCCCACCGGCGGAAGGGTCCTCGCCGGCAAACATGGAAGAACAGGATCACAGGCAGAAAGAACAATAGAACTAAAAAACATAGAAGAACAACCCCGATCAGGTCGATCAGGTTCAGTCTCATCATAGAAATAAATACGCACAGGCCAACATTCGGATAGCTCAGAAAAATACTCCCTGGAGACGGTTCCGGATGGGGCAAACACGTCGGAGCAAATGGAACAGCAGTAAACAGAATATAACCACGATGGTGCCAAAAATTTGGTAAAAAATGAACAATCCACGCATATGCACGAAGAGCAATCATCCATCACTAACAAAAAATCAGAAACTCCAAAAGGAATCAACAAGGCCCCAGATCTGGAAGAGCAGAGCCCCTCCGAAGATCTATCCCCTCTGGAACACACCCGCACCGAAGAAACAGATCAAAGATCTGAGGACGGTGCAAGAGAAGGGGCCTTCCTCCTACGACTTCCCCGAGGCGGGATCGTCAAGGCGGTAGCAAGGGAAGAAGTTACCAGCCGCTGGCAAGATGGTGTCTCAGCGGAGAGGGCCTTTCTGGAGCGGAGGAAGTAGGAGGAAGGTGACACCAAGGTAGATCGGACATCAACCGAGGTCACCACAGCAGAGCGACGGCCCACAGAGGACGCCATCACCGATTTAAGGCACCGAAGAGCAGAGCGCGAGAGAACTTTTTCGAGGGAACTATTTTATCGCGAGAGAGCTTTTTTGTGCAGGAACAAAGTATTGAATTACAAGTTTACAGCACTAACGGGTGATAAATAACTAGTATCACACAAGACGTTAGAGAAAGATGCTCTTCGTGGTTGAGAAGATGCTTGAGCAATCAGTATCACAGGACAATAGAGTCCAATTGTAGTCAAATAGATGGGACGAAAATATTTGTCAGATGGAACGCGCCCCCGATAAATGGGGCCAAATGTAGGAAAGCAAATACAAAAAATATTTGGCAGCTTGTCCATGTATCTATGGAGGTTTGACCATGTCAGAATTCCACCAACCATGCATATGACCATATGGTCCTGACGGCATCCACCGAGTTCGGCACTAAACCCCCGTATGAATAAATTACCAATAGCATGTAATTATTATTGGCTAGAAGTCAATATGGCCAAAAGATACCTCCACCTTGCCCACCTCCTTTCCAATTCTTGCACAAAATGATATTCTTTGCGAGGGACCAACATAGTTGAGAATTCTTCGCAGACGAAGAGAGGTCAAAGGGACCAACCACATCTAAAACAAATCCTCCCACATCTATATATAAAAAAAATGCTGGTTCATCAAGAATACTCACGAAAAGTACTTAAAATTTTTGATTCATTGCCCAAGATGACTTGGTACATAATAGGTCTTTACATTCTAATGACGAACTCCAGTGCATTCAATGTTATCAGACCTCTCCATATCAATGAAATGGGTGACTTGTTATTTCAATGAATAATTTTTTCTGGACAGAAAAATACATTGATGAAGCATGATACAAGTGCAGGGTCTGCAGACATGTGTCAGCCAGAACCTAATGAGCTTGCCTGATTAGACCTCCAGACAACACGACAAATCCTCTTGATAAGGAAGAAAGTTTACATTCTTCGTACTTCAATAGGAGGGAAACATTTGCATATGGCGTTAACAGGATATCCCAACAATAAAAAACAATACAGTGATCAGTACTTGCTCGGAAGAACAAGCTTATGGCAGCTCAATTTTTTCCCCGAGTTTAAAACCGTGCATTTTTGGCGTGTTAAAATGCAACCTTTTCAGTCAGGGTCTTCAGCCTGCTTACCAGTGATGTTATAATATAAAAACAATTAGGAAATCCAAATCTTATAAAAGATGTAAATTAGCTACCTATGAGAAACCAATTTAGCGACTATGAGATGATTCTCAGGAGATATATTTGACGTGACATACTTCAGAACATTTGCATCTAACCCATGTTCCTCTAGCCACAAGAGTCTCCCAATATCAATTATGTCTTTACAAATGAAACCGAGTGCTGCCCTTTCCCCTGCTTTCATGTTTCTAATCGTTGCTTCCACCCCTTTACCTTCCATCTCAGATTCTCTTTCCTCGCTGCAATGAAACAGTAGAAAAGCTTTACCAGTAAGCTAAATCATATCTTGCATCTAGTTCTATGTAAATGTCATTTCATGAGAAAGACATTATCAGAAAACTAATACCAGAAAAGGAGAGAAAGAAATCCCTGAATAATACAAGTGAAAGATAGATGTTTGCACGTGAAAAGACAATCATCAATATACAAAACGGGTGCTATACCTTCCACTAGTTTATTACAAATCACCAAAGTTACAAACAACTTGGATAACTTACATAATGCATGACTGCTCATCTTGATTGAGGATTTCCGAAAGACTAGAACTATGATCTGCATCAACTGCCCAGCTACTAAACCATGTTATAGCATGAAAATCATCCTCTGTTATCCCCACAGCAGTAAGAAACTTCTTGTCTGAAAATTGCACAATGGCAGTTGAGATTTGCTGATTTTATGTATTATAGATCAGCAACAAGGATAAATAGACTTGGCAATATGTTTTTGGTTGGTCTAATAAATATTATTACTGTTGACTTCAATTGGATGCAATCAAGTAGCAGATTGCCCGGCAAATTAGGGCAATGATCAGAATTGATAATAAATATTTGGTTAGTTGACCAACCAACCACGCATATGCAATTAATCACCTAACTAATCAGTCTTTCAATCAGTCTGTTGGATGAAAAATGAGAAAAGGATGTGAACCTATAAAAGAGCACCACAATGTAAATTACCTACCAAAGGAATTTGAGTTCAGACTAAATAGAGTGGGATATTCCATCCCTTGCAAGCCTTCTTGATTTGGATCTCTGTTTGGAAAATCAAACGATCAAAATATCACTCAGCCCGTCGGCCTCACTGATTTAGCTGATTAATATTAATCATAGATTCATAATTGGTTGGATACCAATTTTCTGAACCTTGGTTTGGACTAGTTTGTAGGTTGTAGACATCAGACTGTGATTGGAACTTTTCATCAAAAACTACATTGACTTGAGTTCAACATATGCTGATGCTATAATCAAACAATAAATTTTTGTCAGTTGTTTCAAATTTTGAGTTTTAGGAAACTACTTAAATCTATTATTTTGTTAAGTTTTTGTTGTATAAGAATTGATAATAGGATGCAATCAAGTAGCAGATTGCCCGGCAAATTAGGGCAATGATCAGAATTGATAATAAATATTTGGTTAGTTGGCCAACCAACCACGCATATGCAATTAATCACCTAACTAATCAATCTTTCAATCAGTCTGTTGGATGAAAAATGAGAAGGATGTCAACCTATAAAAGAGCACCACAATGTAAATTACCTACCAAAGGAATTTGAGTTCAGACTAAATAAAGTGGGATGGTTCTCTAATTCCATCCCTTGCAAGCCTTCTTGATTTGGATCTCTGTTTGGAAGATCAAACGATCAAAATGATCACTCAGCCCATCAGCCTCACTGATTTAGCTGATTAATATTAATCGTAGATTCATAATTGGTTGGATACCAATTTTCTGAACCTTGGTTTGGACTAGTTTGTAGGTTGTAGACATCAGACTGTGATTGGAACTTTTCATCAAAAACCACATTGACTTTAGTTCAACATATGCTGATGCTATAATCAAACAACAAATTTTTGTCAGTTGTTTCAAAGTCTGAGTTTTAGGAAACTACTTAAATCTATTATTTTGTTAAGTTTTTGTTGTATAAGAATGATTACTGTTATACTGTTAACTCTCTTTTTTATAGTGAGTATTCTCATGGTTATAACTTTTGTAAATGATACCAGTTGAGAGAAAACAAAGATAATCTCTATTGATTAGTTAAGATTACATATATATAGGTATTACACACTCGTTAGATATACGGATATCTAATAACCCGTTGCAAGACCATGCCCAGCTTGTCACGTAAAGACTCAAACACACCCACTGCAAGACCTTTAGTGAATATATCTACTAGTTGTTCTAAAGAGTGCGTATATGAAGTAGATATAACTCCATTCATAACCAGATCTCTCACAAAGTGACAGTCAACCTCGATGTGCTTTGTTCTTTCATGAAAGGTGGGATTGTTTACAATAAAGATTGCAACTTGATTATCACACTTCATAGACATAGACACCTCAACATCACACCCAAGCTGCTCAAGCAATGACTTCACCCACATCATCTCACACGCAGTCTGAGCCATAGATCTATACTCCGCCTCTACACTAGACCTGGACACCACATTTTGTTTCTTGTTTCGCCAAGTGACCAAATTGCCTCCCACACAAGTACAAAAACCGGACGTAAATTTTCTGTCACCTCTATCACCTGCATATCCTGAATCTAAGTAGGTCTCAACTTTGGTGTGATTATTTTTCCTGTATACCAGACCTTTTCCTGGCGTCCCTTTCACATAAGATAAGACCCGAAGAACACCTGTCCACTGTACCCTCTTAGGCTCATGCATAAACTGACTCAGAAGACTCACTGCATAAGAAAGATCAGGTCGCGTCACCGTCAAGTAAATGAGTTTGCCAATCAACCTTCGGTATTGACCAGGATCCTCCAGTAGCTCTGAGCTGCTATCCTAAAAAGGTGGTGACTACTCGATAGGGGTGCTGTCAAATTTGCATCCCAGAAGACCTGTTTCCTTTAAGAGATCCAATACATACTTCCTCTGTGATAGAGCCATCCTACCATGTCCATAGGCAAACTCGATTCCTAGAAAATAGCGAGGCTTTCCTGTGTCTTTGGTCACAAAGTGTCTGTGAAGATGGACCTTTACCTCTATAATTCCTTCTGTATCACTCTTAGTCACTAGAATGTCATCCACATATACAGCCAGTATGACACATCCACGACCTGTGCGCCTGTAAAACACTGAGTGGTCAACTGCACACCGTTGAAAACCACCATCAAGTACCACCTGGTAAACTTCTCGAACCATGTCCTGGGACTTTGCTTTAGCCCATAGATAGCCTTCCGTAATCTGCACACACAATCCTCCTCCTGAGCAACGTACCCCGGAGGCTGCTCCATCAAGACTGTCTTAGTCAGATCTCCATAGAGGAAGGCATTATTGACATCAAGCTGGCACATATCCTAGAAATTATTCAATGCAAGAGACAACAGCATCTGGATAGAATTGAGACGAGCAACCAGTGAAAAAGTCTCCTCGTAATCAATGTCATATGTCTGAGTAAAACCCCGAGCAACCAGTCTAGCCTTGTATCTGTCAATGTTGCCATCTGCTTTGTATTTGATAGTATAGACCCACTTACAGGTGACCACTGTAGCCCCAACAGTGCGGGCCACTAACTCCTATGTGCCATGACTAGTAAGTGTCGCAATCTCCTCATCCATAACAGCCTTCCAATGTGGAAGAGAAAATGTCTCCTCGTAATGCCTGGGAATGGTCTAAGAAAGAAGGGACAACGCAAAACTACGGAAACGAGGGTGTAAAGCATCATAAGATACAAAATGAGAAATAGGATGAATTGTACACGAACAAGTACCTTTCCGAAGGACTATAGGCATGTCTGAGGAACTGGTGGGCGGATTTACATCTGCAAAGGAGGAGGATCCGTCGTGAGGAGGTCCTGGAAGATGCTGCCATCAGCGATACACCTGCAAGGACGAAGAAACTGATGGTGGAACAGGTGGTGTAGACTGAAGATCAGCATGTTGCAACTCGACAACCTAAAGAACAGGGACAGACACACTGGACGGTAGAGGAACACTATAATATAACACAGACTCAAAGAAAGTAACATCTACAGAAACGTAATACCGACAAGTGGGAGGATGAAAGCACCGATAACCCCTTTGAGTTCGTGAATAACCGACAAAAACATACTTTATTGCACGTAGAGACAACTTGTCCAACCCAGGGGAAAGGTCCTGAACAAAGGCCACACACCCAAACACCCTCAATGTCAGACTAAATAAGATGGATTCTGGTTGCAGACGATGAAGTGGAACTTCCCCACCAAGTGGGGTAGCAAGCATCCTGTTGATAAGATAGGTGGCTGTAAGCACAGCATTAGCCCAAAGATGTTTTGGAACCTGCATATGCACCATAAGTGTACGAGTGACATCTAGAATGTGCCTATGCTTACGTTCTACAACCTCATTTTACTGTGAGGTATAAGGATAGGATGTCCGATGGATGATACCTAGTGACGCGCACATAGAAGTGATGTTAGAATGCATGAACTCAAGTGCATTGTCAGTTCTTAAAAACATGGAAGTCACATGGAAATGATTCTTTATTTCATTAAGAAAATTTTTGAGTACATCATGAATATAACTTCGATTTTTTAACAAATATACCTAGGACACTCGAGAAAAATCATCAACAAAAACAACGTAGTACCTATGACCCGACATAGACTGGACTCTAGATGGACCCCACACATCACAATGAACCAACTCGAATGTTGTGCTACTAGACATAAGACTCAACTGTTTAAACGAAGCACGATGGTGCTTACCTAACTAACACAACGCATAACCAAAACAAGACACGAACTACCACGGTAAGATATGCTGGAGTTTCTGATGAGATGGATGTCCCAGTCTATTGTGCCACAAGGAAGAGGACTCAACAATAGATGCTGCAGAAGCCAAACCTTGAGGAATCTCATCACGAACTAACAGGTACACTCCATTTCCTCGTCACGGCCCAAACCAATCCTCTTTCCCGTCTGTAAATCCTGAAAGGTACAGTGGAAAGGGAAAAAGGTCACACAACATTTTAGCTGTTTTGTAATAGTACTAATGGACAATAAATTTACAGGGTAATCAGACACAAAAAGGACATTCTCAAGTGGTAACTGTGAAGAGACGTGGACCACCCCTTCATCAAAAACTGGGCAAGTTCGGCCATCAGCAATTGCGACAGTCCGAATATCAGATAACTGGGACAATTGTGTAAACAAACTACGAATACCTGACATGTAGGAAGAGGCACTAGAACCAGGAGAAGTCTCTCGAGGCAAATAGGACACTAATACCTGAAGTGCTGACATATGTGGTTGTGGCAGTGGAGTCAGTAACCTTTAACTGCTGAAGCCGCTCGTAATCAACCTGTGATACAGCGAATGTCGGTGGCTCAGTGGTAGTACCAGATATGGAGCCTCCGTAGTAACATTAGCCGTCTAAAGACCACCAATAATATCCCAACATCGCTCAACTCGGTGACCCAACCGTCCACAGTATGTACAACGTGGCCGTCCTCCGGTATCGCCACGACCACGTCCTCCTCGAGCACCACCACGTCCACGTCCACCGGTGGCCGCCATGACAGAAGGCTCTGACACTGTATGAGAAATAACGGTAGACACCCGCATAGCCTTACTGAACGTGGTATGAAGATCTGGTAATACATCAGCAACTAGTACCTATCCCTGAATTTGTGAACTAAGATCGGGATTCAGGACAGAGAGAAACACAACAACCGCTAATTCTTTATGGTACTGACGCAAGCAGGTGATATCAACTTTCAGAGGCTGATGAACATCCAACTCCTCCAGTAAGGCTCGAAGAACAGTGAAGAGATCCTGAACAGATTTGTCCCCCTACCGTAGAGTGAAAAACTACTTATAAATCTCACAGACTTTGGAAATATTTTTTTCATGCCCATAGGTGAGTCGGAGGGTATCCTAAATCTTCTTTGTTGGCCGCAATGATATGACACCACGTGCAACAAAAGGCCCCATGCTATTAGTCATCCAAGTAATAACCGCCGCATCATCGGCCAACCAATCTTCATAAATCTCTCAGAATTGACATCCGGAAGAGGATCTGTAAGGTGCTTCAATTTTCTATGTGTCAAAACAAATGTCTCGAAACTCTGGGACCACAGATGATAGTTAGGGCCAGAGAGTTTCTCAGAGGTACCACTCATGTTTTTAACAAACGAATCACAAAATGACATCATCACTGATTTTCAGTAGTGAATCACAAATAGATGGTCTGAAAATTACGAAAAAAATAGACCAACTGCTCACCACAATGTGTGGATGTGACGTATCCACACACAACACCAACTGGAGACGAAAACAGAGCCTAAAACATGACCTGGAGGGGCTAGACTGCCCTAACAATTGGACAGGAGGAGCAATGGGGCATCACCGATGGCGTATCATGCGCCGATGACACCATACAACCGCCGACGGCAACAGAACAGCCAGCTAGACGACGACAGAACAGCCGACTGGACGGCCGACAGGGCACTGCAGCTGCAGACGGGCTTGTCAACGGTGGGAACTGCCTCGGGGCACGCAGGCAGGGGGGTCACGGGGCTGAGAGGAGACCAGAGGGCGGCGACGGCAATTTGGCAGGCAGACGACGACTGCGGCGGAGACGGCAGTCGACGGCTAAGGTTTGATGGGTGGTTACAACCTGTGCTCTTGTACCATGTTATGAGAGAAAATAAAGATAATCTCTATTGATTAGTGAGGATTACATATATATAAGTATTAGACACCCTTTGGATATACGGATATCTAATAACCCGTTTAACCATAAAATACATCCCCAACTATTCTAACAATACCAATGTAGCAATATGCTTTGAAATTATTGTTAGTAAAGACAAGATTGAACCAAGATGCAAACAACCCACTACCCTAGCTCCATCCTTCCTTTCACCTGTACCTCCTACAGATCCTAAGGTTCCTACCTAACATTTTTCTGCCCTAATACAACCACAACAGAAAACTACATGGATTCTTGTGTTACAGAATTTATTGATGGTTGTTTGTGTTGAATATGTGTCTTGAATTTGTTTATAACTTGTACTAAGGGTATTTTAGTCTTTTGACCATTTGGAGTGCCCAAGTATTTAAGCTTGGTTAGGGCACCCAATTTGGTAGAACACATTTGTATCTCCATTTGATCTAGTGGAACAACCTCCTCCCGCTCTCCATCCGTGGACGTACCCATTTGGGGAACCACGTAAATTCTTGTGTTTGTGTGTGATTTCTGATTTTTTCTCCTTCATCCTTTGAATCTTCGCATAACAAGTGGTATCAGAGCTTGTCCTATTGCTGAAGAAGGGAGACGTCGGATCTACCTTTGGGAGGAGTTTTTCAGCACCAGCAGCGTCGCCTACGTCCAGACGCGCGTCCAGCAGTCGACCGTCGACCGACTGCCCGCGTCCTGCAACCGTCTGTTCGCGCGTCCGCGAGTCTGTCGTTCGTCGCCCGTCCGTCCGCGAGCGTCCATCAGTTGCGCCGCTCGCGTCCCGCGTCCGATCAACATCTACCGCTCGCGTCCCACCTCCGATCGGCATCTGTCCATCTCACAGGCGTCCGTGTCCTGCAGTTGCCGCCGATCGTCGACGCGTCCAGCCAACTCGTCCGTGTCCTGCAGTTGCCGCCGATTGTCGACGCGTCCAACCAACTCGCCCACGTCCAGCCTGCTCGCCGTTCGTCTGTCCATGCGTAGGGCATCCGTCTGTTTGGGGAGCTAGGGCAGTCGTGCGGGATTTGTGCAGAGGTTGTCGATTACTGAATTTGTGCAGGGGTTGGTGAAGCTAGGGCTGCCGGCAGTGCGTGGGTGTTCCTGTTCTAGGGGTGTTCCGTGCGTGGCAGTTCGTCTCAGATTGTTTGCAGTTTGATTGCAGTTTTGTGGCCAGATAGCTGTTAGTTTACTTTCAGAGATTTAAGATGGCAACACCACCATTAAAAGTTGAAAAATTTAATGGAAAAAACAACTTCAGTTTGTGGCAGATTAAGATGAAGGCCTTGCTGAAGCAACAAGGCATTTGGACTCTCCTGAATAAGGAGTCAACCATTGATAGAAAATCTACCAAGTATGAACTACAAGAAGAGAAGGCTCATTCCACCATTCTGTTGTGTTTATCAGATGAGGTAATTATAGAGGTGGTTGATGGAACTTCAGCATCCGATTTGTGACACAAGTTGGAAACTTTGTATATGACAAAGTCCCTAACAAACAAGTTATTGCTCAAGCAAAGATTGTTTTCTTTAAGGACGAAGGAAGGTACACCTTTGAAACAACATCTGGATCAGCTTAATACTATCCTCATGGAGTTGAGGAATATAGGTGTGACTATTGAGGATAAGGATGCAGCCCTCATTCTGCTTGTTTCACTTCCATTGTCTTTTGAGAACTTTGTGCAATCTTTTGTGGTTGGCAGGGATACAATCACACTTGAGGAAATAAGATCCAGTCTTCACTCAAGGGAGCTGAGGCATATGGTTATGCAATGGAGCAACGAGACTAGTGCTTCTGGTTTGTCTGCGCATCATGGAGATGCTAAGGGACAGCAACCAAGAAGCAACAGCAATAATAAGCACAGGGGCAGGAGCAAGTCCAGAGACAAGTATTCAAAGGACACTTGCAATTACTGCAAGGAAAAGGGACATTGGAAAGCGAACTGTCCCAAGCTGAAGTCAAAAGCAAATGCTGTTGTAGTAGACAAAGAGGACTCAACATCAGAAGATGATTACTCCCTTACAGTTTCTTGCAGTGCATACTCAGATCAGAGTTGGATTTTAAATTCTGGTGCATCTCACCATATGACTCCAAATAAGGAGTATTTCCACACATATGAGCAGGTTGATGGTGGACAGGTTACCTTGGCCAATGATGATGTCTGTACAAGAGCAGGTGTTGGCACAATCTGTTTCAGGATGCATTACGGCACAGTGAGGACACTAGAAGACGAATGGCATGTTCCCAAGTTAGGAAAGAGCTTGATTTCCTTAATGGCACTTAATTCCATGGGCTTTAGGTACTCTGGTGGAGGAGGCAAGCTGCTTGTCTCAAAGGGCTCCTTGGTGGTGTTGAAAGGAGTCAAGAATGGACCTTTGTACATTCTTCAAGGTTCTCCAGTTGTAGGTGCCGCTGCCACTGTTGCTGCTGATCAGCAATCCACGTCCGCCATTTGGCATTCCAGACTTAGACATTTGGGGCAGAAAGGGATGCAGAAACTCAGCAGTTTGGACAGGTTGGATGGACACAAGTTTACTGGGATAGACTTGTGTAAACATTGCATTTTTGGAAAACAGAAACGGGTGTCATTCAGCAGAGGAGAGCACACTACCAGAGGGATATTGGACTACGTCCATGCTGATTGTTGGGGTCCTTCCCAACAACCCTCTCTTGCAGGTTCGAGGTACTTTCTTTCGATTATTGATGATTTTTCACGTATGAATTGGGTTTTCATATTGAAGCACAAAGGAGATGCCTTTAAAAGCTTTAAGGCATGGAGGACGTTA
>JAMKQA010021412.1:0-36665 GCA_024699735.1 Posidonia australis | reverse complement strand
TTCGTAGACCTGTACTTTGTCTTTATTATTTTTTGCATGATTTTTCATGTATATGGTTTTCCTTGTCTTCCATAATAGATTAGGTGGCGACTCCGTTTTATTTTACTTTTTCGACGTGATTTTGCCGTCCGATTTCGCATTCATTTGCAGAATCTCCTCGCCGGCATGGTTACAACTTGTCTTGTCATTATGGCCACCAACGACTGACTAGCCTACTTACAGTTGTCAAAGTGTATTGCACTACCACGAATAAGTCACCCTGTGTAGGAGTCCATCCGTCTTAGGTTCATACTCTGAGAACTCTCCAAAGGTTTACTCTAGGACAAACACAGGGTATGTCCTCTTGACGTCCTTAGCTTGGGCCACCTAGAGACTCTAACCCTAAGCTCTACCACTCGACAGCTATAACCTCGGACTTGTACTTGACTCTCCAAAGGTATAAGTCGTTTTTGGTTCACCATCACAGTCCTATGGTCTTGTGACTCCTATCACTCGGTAACTACAACCTCAGACTCTCACCTGAGCCTTTAGAGGTATCTGTCGTCTCTGGTCTGCTAGTATGATCCTACGATTATTGTGATTCTTATCAAAACCACGGAAATCCTTGGAAATCATTTTCCAATTTTTTTTGCAAAAATTTTACATTTCTTTCCTAAATTATTTTAGAAAAATCATTTCAAAAATCATTTCGAAATCATCTTAAAACACTGCAAAACACCACGCAAAATGTTGCACAAAAAGTCACGGCAAACTACAAAATTCAGTACCAAACACCACACCAAAATTCACGCAAAATCGCTTAAAACCACTGAGAAAACACCCACTACAACCACTGCCATAGTGGCTATGTAAGGAAAACATGCCCCTAACATGTGTGCCCAATACATGTGGCCGAACCCCTGCCCAAGATGCGCCACAGGCCCAACAATTGGCCTGATAGTGTCAGACACATATCACTCGTCCCCAAAGGGTAAAATTTGCAAGAAACCTCGAAACGAGAACAATACTTAAAAAAACACGAGAAACCAAATCATAAACCACAACAATTGAATTCCCACACGAATCCAATAGTGGCCAACCTCCATGGAACAGGATTCCCACTTGGAATCCCTAGTACAACCATAATAATAAA
This sequence comes from Posidonia australis, assembly GCA_024699735.1. Lineage (NCBI taxonomy): Eukaryota > Viridiplantae > Streptophyta > Magnoliopsida > Alismatales > Posidoniaceae > Posidonia > Posidonia australis. The sequence continues at coordinate 35,533 of JAMKQA010021412.1, read as the reverse complement.
TAATATATTCACAGGACTCTCACTTGGAATCTCAAGCACAATCATAACAATAAACAATATAATAACACGATTCCCACTTGAGATCCCGCATATTCACCAAAATAGGCATAATATTTACAGGAATAAAAAAAGGACATTGGTAGGCACGTACCTCCATCGACGTTGACTCTCGCACCCCCTTAGTAGCAGCAACGGTGAGGGAGAGTGACGGATAGTGGTTGCAGGTCGACGAGCTCCTCCACCTCTCCTTGTCTACCTCTCTCTTAAGCCTTTGTCTTCTTCATCCTCCTTCATAGTGGTGGGGAAAACGGTGGTGAGCAACAACGAGTGGCGGTCAGCATTAATGGCAGCGGCACAACACCGTCCCTCCTCTTCCCCTCAGATCTCTCTCTCTTTCTCTCTCTTAGATGCGGTGACAGCAAGGGAGCACGACAGTGGTGGGAAACGACAATGTGCGGTGGTGAGCACGAATGACGATAGCAGAGGATTGATGCTCAGGCTTCTCCCTCCTTCACCTTCCTCTTCTTTCTTTCTTCTCCTTTTTTTTACAGATTCAGCTTGCGTTGTGGAGGAGAAGAAGCTCCTGGATCCCAAAAAGCTTTCCAAGCCACTTAAATGCAAAGTCAATTTTGGGTTAAAGCTATTGAATTTTCCGTGCTAGCAAAATGCACTAAGAATATGCGCCAGCAAAATGCACTAGGTATATGTGATAGATATATTCGCCTAACTCATTGTAGACCATGGGTGTTACATCCCAACTACAGAGGTTGACCTCATTCTGTGAATATTAAGTAATCTCTATAGTAATACATACTTCATGAATCAATGTTAAATATATGCTTTTAGACATGACATTTCAAATCAAATGATCCCAGGTAATAGGAAACTTTAGGAATTCATCAATGAGGTTGTTCTCTTCGTCCATTATGTGGTAAAATCCAAAGAACTGAATCTGTTGTCTTCAATCTAATCCTACAAGTCATGGAAAATTAGTAATTCTTTTCATTTCTGAAAACCATGTATAAGTTGGTAATAAAGTTTTCTTTATTTCATCATCAAGATATTTTACCCTTGTGTCTTTTGCATATGTGAATTTTTTGTGATCTTCCTTGTCTTTTACACATTGCATGGGCTATCAATGACAAGGATAGGATCATCATGGATATTTTTCTTGGATCGTTGATGAACACATTATTGTTATATATTTTACGTTCCATGTTTATTTATTTTGTATATAAATAATGCTACTTGAGGTGTTTTGTGTAAATTATGTAGGAATCTGGGGACCTAGAAAGAATTTAGAAAAAGGAGGGAAAAAGAATAAATGTGCAAAGAATTCAAATCTAAATTTAAATTTAGATTATATTTAAACCAGAAAAGAAAAGAATTTTGTACAAAGAAGGTAGTGTTGCTATGAATATTCAAATTCAAAATTTCACAAGCTTAAAGATTTGGAAAAATATCATTTAAATGATTGGAATAAATCAGATAAAATCATTGATGATTTGGACACCTTCTAGGTGCCCAAATGGATAAATGATGCCTCCTATGTGCTCGTGGATTAGATTTATGAGCCAGTCTTTCGTCATTCTGATTTTTAGTTATAAATATCTTTGATTTGAATTTATATTTGTCATTTAAATCAGATATGTTTCCGACGAAAGCGAAGGTATTTGTAAGTCTAAAAAACTAGCTTGTGTAACGAAAAGGGAATTTTCTTCCCTTAGTTTGAGTTACCAGTTTTGCTTATTTTTCTTCATTGTTTGGTAGGCTTTAAGTGATTCTTCTCTTTTAAGTTTTAATTAATAAAAATTCCTATTTTATTCTAATCATGTCGTTTCTTAATGTTTCTTTAATTTCTTGCATGTTTCTTTCCATTACTATGTTAGGCCACATCATTCTTTACACCTAGGATTCTTGAAGTTATATTTAGGATATGATTATAATATTTAGTTTTGTTTCGTCTTTTATACTTCATGATTATTGTCTCTTTCCTATTATCTATTTTTGAAATTATATTTTGATAAATCATTATTAATCACGTATTCTCATGCTCTATATTTAATAATTATTGTTTAGAAATAAGAAATATTTCATACATCTTATTTTCTTCGTATATTATGCTAACATGCATCTTGATAGATCATTATAGAATCATGTTTCTTTATGATTTATTCTCGTTATTGACATGTTAGATCTTGATATTGCATAGTAGGTATTTCATCTTCATGCGTTATTCTTGTTTAATAATTGTAACGAACCAAACCCCAAAGTCGTTACCTTTCAACCTAGACACTTTTTTTTTCATAATTAGTCACATTAACCTTAAACTAAATCCCACAAGAGACAACATAAATTGAAGCACTATATTAAACTACACTAAACACTCATCAGGATTTCTTCATGTGTTATTGATTGACTCCAACTTCGAGTGCACTAGCAAATCCCTAAATCTTATCTTACACTTGCGAAAAACATTAAAAAAAAATACATGAGTGACCATTGAAAGGTCTGCCAGCACACACCCCATTAAAACACATGCTACTCTGGCATCTCTCCTGGATGCCCACACCACCACAGAGTAATACTCTTTTGCCCTACAAGTACATATCCTTTGAAATCATGCCTTTGAAAACCATTCTTTTCTTTTCTTTTCAAAATCACACACACGTCTTTCAAAGTCATTTCCTTTCTTTACTTTCAAACCACATGCATGATTTTTAAAACTTTATGCATACTTGAAATGACTACTCTTGCCAATCAAGTTCACAACCACTGGAAAGTGTCACACTAGTACCGAGCTTCTACTCAGTCAAACAAACAAATCATATCACAAAAACTGGCACAATCCCATTTTTCTGAAAACTACTATGCCATCTATGACACATACAACTCAACGCCTTCACGGGCTTAAAGCAACACAACAGCCCTTGCAGGCTCAAGTAAAACAACACTACACACGGGCATAAGCAACTTGATGCCACTCACGAGCACAAGCAAAACAATGTCACTCACGTACGCAAGCCAAAACAACACCACTCAGGGGCAAAAACCACAAAGCCTTAGCAAGCACTGGTTATAAGTAGCTGTTAGGGACAAAACCCTAAACCTGTTGCATTGCTACGGATGGTTGCAACCATTTGTATCGGCCAACAAGCCTCTCTATGTGTTGTACTATCTGACACTAAACAATCAACACCTAGCCATAAATAAGCCACTGAAGTACGACCAACGGTGTCTGCATTGCCACGATGAACCTTCCTATACAGGGGGTATTACCGTCCCGACCAACGAGCCTCAGTGTATTATGACCACACAGGTCTCAACAAGCATAGGGATGCATCCTGATCATGACGCCCCTGTGTTCTCAGACACCTAAGGACTCTCATCCTAGGCCTTGTCAGCACCTAACAGTTTTAGTATCCGCGCTAACTAGGGTATCGTGTCTAGCTACACAGAGGTCTCATACCCCTTAGGCTAGCTGCCATGTACTTCTGTGTACAGTCTACTCTGGGTCTTTAACGTCTGGAACAAGCAGAGTATTATACCTCCAAGTCCAATAGGCCCTTGACCTGTGGATCTCAGCCTTGGCCTCGTGAACGACAATCTAAGAGTCTCATACCTCTAGAATCTGATGAACACTTACCTTAGCCTCTTGGTCTCTGGCCTTATCCTAGGCAATGTGCTCGACTACCTAAGGATGTCATCACACCCTCTGGTCTTAGCAATACGTCTCGTCGATCTCTTGGCCTTAGCAAACAGAAAACTCCGGAAAAACCTTTCAAAACCTTTGCAAACTATGCAATTCTTTTCCAAATTCTTTTGGAAATCAATTTCAACCATTTTCGAAACAGTCTCAAAACACCACAAGACACTATGGGAAAAACTACCAACCCGAGACTATGCTTTTTAAATCTTTTGGAAAATCATTTTCCAAATCACTCAAAAATTTCTTTGACAAATTGCTTAAATCTTTGTAAGCAAATACATTCCTTTTTGTTTCAAATTTTTTTTAGAAATCATTTAAATATCTTTCCAGAAATACCACATAACACCGTGCCTAAAACTACACGAAAACTAGAAACCAGAAGTCATAACTCAAAAACAAAGCCTTGACAACTCTCTTATCAGGCCCAGATAGCCACACTAAAACCAAGGTAATAGTCTCGAAGTCCCACTTGACTTTCAAGACTGGATACTAACACAAATCTCAACCAGAACCCTATGTTTTGGTGCCAAGGTGTGAGACGTCTACTGGCTCGTGTCCTTTAGGAGCACAACTAGATTAGTGCCAAACACTACAAGGTAGTGCCATCGAATGACTCTTTCAGTGCGTCGCACACGAGACCAACTAAACTCTAGACTTAGAGACAACATTATGATCTTTATTATTCATTCTAAACCATTACGAAAAGGACTTATTACTTCTAAGTCAGATTGTCTTTTAATCTATCCACACTCTAGATATTTTTTGTTAATTCATTTTAGACAATTTCTAAAACCATTCTAATGATTATCCTAAACATTATGGTGTCAATTTAATTACCTCTTCAAGATTAATATTTATATACACACCAATATATATATATATATATATCAATGCTTAAAACATTCAAATCAGATTAAGGGCTTGGTTCAGTAGACTGTTTCGAAGCGGTCGACCGAATGGTTAGCCCTAGTCCAGCACATTGGCAGAAAGTGGTCAATTGGAGCAGGGCCTAGGCTACACCCTAAAACCCATTCAGTACATCGAGCCAATTCGGTACATTGAACCAGGTGCTCAGGGCAAATCAATGCCAAAAAATGACACACCAAACCAAATCAGTATGTCGAATTAGGCGAAACCTGAAACTAAAAACAGGGCACCCAAACTCATCTTGAAATGGGAATTAGAGGCACACCACACACAAGCAACCATAACCTGCAAATCACATACCAAATTGAAGATCTTGATGAGCACTACTATTTGGGACAAGAAATACAACGATTCGTTGGACGGATCACCAGAAATCACAATCCAAAGCCAGATGGGCACTATTCGCCTACCAGCCATCCACTTGGATTTAAATCCAACAAATGCACCATAAATTCACATAAAATCTTCTAAAAATTTCCATAATCCTCTACACACTAAAATGCACCTAAGATCCCAATTTAGAAATAAAAGGAGACTTAAGGAGTGTGTACCTTTCTCTTGTTTCCCCCATTCTTCTCTTCTCTTTGACTACTTTGATTCTCCATCTCTTATTTGTCTCTCTTCCCCTCTGTTTCTTCCTTTCCCCTCTTCCATAGGAAGTGGCGATGGTGGAGGATCGACGGCGATGGTGGAGGATCGACAGCGGTGATGACATCTTCTCCCTCTCTTCTCTTCTTCTCCACTTCCTTCCTGTTCTGGCTTCCCCCTTTTCTTTCCTTCTTCATTTTCAACGCATGTATGCAGACCATGCCCAACAGCCACCCTCCTCCCATATAGCTTATTTCTTTAATGAATTTTTCTCGCAAATTTTACGTAAACACTTCTAAAGGAGGAGGAAATATTTCAGATACTCAATATTTGTGAAATAACTCATGAATTGGGGTCTCGATGGTACTGTAGCATTAAACGTCATTCCATTTTCAGCTTCACACACCCACAAGTCACTACACACCATAGTTAGCAACTTTCACTAAAAATAGCTTAAATATTAATTAATTATTATTAATCATGATTATGCAGGAAGGTTAAGTTTCGGAATGTTACACTCATGAATAGTTCACAAGTAGTAGAAACTCAATCTATCTGAGTGGAGATCTCATAATGTAGGTTCAATGTAGTAATAACAAGTTGTTGAGTGAATTAACTAGTACCGTAATAAAGATTGATACATGTGTAACTGTGAGATTATCTCCTACAAACCTGAATGTGTTATGACTGTAAGCTAGTAAAAGTTTATACTTTGAATGAGATCAAGTCTTGTGATAAGACGTTAGCATTACATCCTTGGAGGTGTCCAACTATGTGATTGAGTTTGAGAAGTTGTAATAGAGAAATTGGGTAATACCTTGAAATCAATCATGAAACACAATAAGGATGCATGGTCATGAAAGCGTCTAACCTATAAATCAATACTATAGCCTATATTATGTTCTTACCAATGGACACTTTTACAACAAAGGTTTTGGTTTAAGATGTTAGCTCACTTAGTTCTTGTAAAGGTAAAGTTGGTCAACTTAGGTAATGATTTAAGCTGAAAGATACTATTAATGAAAGCATGATATGACAAATCTTATTGAGAAGTACTTTTCACTTTGAACTTGTGAGGGATTATTGGACTTGATTGTTGATTTAGTCACTTAAGTTGAGCCTTATTATTGGGCTCATGTAGACTAAATCAATTGGGTCAAGTGAGACATGGAGGGAAATCAATTATTGGATAACATCTATTTGGTAGTGTAAAGTATTAAGACATGAGAAAGGCCAAAGCCTTAAAGGAAACAATTGTAGGAAATATTTGTGCAAATGATTGAGAGACCACCCTTTTTTTTTTTGTATACTCATGTTTTTAGTCTCACATTGCTTAGAAAGATGTGTCTCATAGGGTCTATTACTTTAGAGCTCTAGAATAAGTATTCACAAGAGTATGGGAAGAACATAGATGACCACAAACATGTGCGTTGCTGGTGGGCTTGGGCTTTGGGAAAGGTCTCAAGTTTTTTATTATAGTAAATTGTTTCGACCATAATTAATTAATATATTTAATTAATTTGAACTTTAAATCTCTTGAAAAAACAGGGTCAAACATAATTATTCTTTATTCTTCTTTAATAAGCGACGTATGATATTTTCTTATTTATCGACGAGGATGGTGTGTAGTTAGAGATATGTATATTTTTCTGTTCTCTCTCATCTCTTTCCTTTGTGTTCTACTTTCTTTGAGATTTCTGACTGGTGTGTTGATATACATTTGTGGATAGACTCCGGTACATTATCGTCCACGTGAGATTATTTTAACTTAGGAGGAAAAGCATACTAGACTCATCGTATTGGTGTGCGAGACGTCGTTTTTTTTAAGGTAATTTCTTAGAAAGACGACTAAATCTAATAAGTTTCTAACCTTTTACTTTGTTTTCGTTTGTTCTGTTTTATACATACACATGTGTTTGTCGATATGGATTGTTTTAGATTTGGTATGCACATCTTATTGATGTATTAATATCGATTTTGATTGTTGCAATTATATAAGATATATTCAAATTATTTCAAACACTTTTTTGTTGGCTATGATACTAGTGAAATAATTTCTCTCGAGAACCACTGAAGCCGAGTAACACAGAGTGATACCTTCTGTTCAGCTGTAATCGAAAGCTATAAGCTTAAATCATCCCTGTATAGCCCCCGTTTGGTTTTAGGAAATCAATCTCGTGATAATAGGATAAGTTTCTTATTAGGTTATTTTTCAATCGAGATAAGATATCCTTCGAAACAAAATCGAGGTCAGATAGGAAATGAAAACAAGATAATTAATGCACTGGATATTATCTGATCATTCGAAAAGTTATCCAAGAACAAGAGGGCGTAGAACAGAGTAGCTATCAATCATCTTGTTCTCTTTATTCTGGTGTAAAATTACTATTTCCAAACTCGAGTAAGAGTTCTATCCCAAAAACAACAGGAGCTTAGACAACTAATCACCACAATTGTTAATCTAAAGTTCAACCAATCATCTTTGACACAATTTACACTTAACAAAATAAATTTATCAATTACTTTTCACGTTATGTACAGTCATTAACCTAAGAACAGAAAGACAAACGAATAATAAATCACACACACACACCACATAAAAAATGAAACTGACATCCAGAAAGTGGCAACTACAAAAGAGAAAATAAACAAAGGAAGAATACATACAATCGAAATATCAAATCATGTGCATGAGTGTCATGCTCTGGACAACTAAACCATCAAAATCACCAAACAAAATAAATTAAGGCGACCTCCCACAGTTCATTGCATCATCAGGGCAAACTCCTCAAAGCTGAGCATCCCATCCCCGTCGAGGTCAAACCTGCGGATCATGGCCTCGCACTCCTCGAAGCTCCTGGAGTTCCCCAGCATACTCAGAGTCCTCCTCAGGCTCCCCGCGGTGATCCTCCCGACCCCTTCCATCTCGTACACTCGGAAAGCAGCCCGGAGCCCTTCGACCCTCTCCTCCTCCCCTCCGGCCTCCACCAACCCGACGAAGTCGTCGAAGTCGAGGAGCCCATCGCCGTCGGCGTCCGCGGAGGCCACGGCGGCCTCCACCTCTTCGATGGGTGGCTCCTCCCCGACCTCACGTAGGCGGACGCAGAGCTCTGACGGCGAGACCTTGCCGTCTCCGTCCACGTCGAAGCGGCGGAAGAGCTCGTGGGTACGGGAGGAATGTGCCATTCTTTGGGTAGAAAGGATTGACGGATGTTGTGAGAGATCAAGAAGAGTGCTGCTCAAGTTGCAGGTTTCAAAAGTTTGTTTTTTCAAAAAAAATATAATTCTTGGTCTATAACATATTTTGTAGTCTAGTTAGAAGTTTCAAAGTTCGTTTTTATCTCTAATAATTAAACCCTTTGATTTCGATGGTTAATTCATTAAAATCGAAAATAAAGAAGGAGGAGGAGGAGGAGAAGAAGCCAGGTTTGTCTATTTTGCCATGATCACGACTGCCTTGTGCGGCGGAGGAACATAAAACAGCATGTAAAATAAGCGTAAACTAATGTCACTGTTAAATGATTTTATAAATTCTTTCTTATACGCGTTGGCTTAATGATGCCGTCGTGATCTCGTATGGACGCACGAATCAGCATCAGTTGGCTATTGCCGTCGAATGAACCGAGTGATGCGTACGACGTTATCGATGACGAATTTATTCTTGATTACTAAATCAGGTACGAGCAAACAGACATGTAGCTAATTATTAACCGTTTACTCGGTTGAGCTTCGTCTCCGCATCGTATTTCCATCCACAGTTTTCTTGCACTCGACGGTGAGCATTCGATGTGGATGACACCGTTTTCATGGTGCATGTTTTGAACAACGAAGCGTCGGAGAACGATACATTCCCCTCCAAAATCCAATGACATCCACGTGTCCATGTAAAAAGAAGAAGAAAGAAAGTCGTGTTCTCACGTGTGTAGAATCTAGGAACGTTGCTCCGGTCATGAACGCCTCGTATCTCATCTGTATGGTTCTAATATTCGTACTTGATATATATTACATTTAAACACTTTATTATTATGAGAAATTAACATCAAGTAATGTAATATATATGATGTTGATAGGAATTGAACTTTCAATCTCTCGTACAATCACAAAGAGACTCCAACAATTAACTTTAGACTGTATGGCTCCAACATTGGTCATGAGATTAATCCTCGTATCTCGAAATCCCCTGACGTAACCTGCAGGTGTCAAATATGTCCTCCACCAAAGAGATCTTTGTATTCAAAGAGAGCATCTGCCAACAATGACCTTGTCACCGGAATAAATGGCACCATAGAACCACGTGAAATGCAATAGACGTAAGCTGTGTGAAGTCCTTCGCAGTAAATTTTCTACTTCGCAACAAATTTTTTTGACAACCATGTCATTTCTATTTCATATTTTGGTTCCCACTGGTTTATACGTCAGCACTTCATCCAATAGTATTTCCTTTATCCAAATTAGATTTGTCCGTTCAGATGGTACGAGGTTCCCTTGTTTGTAAAAATTTAAAAAAATCTAAATAGCATATAAATTTTATATATTAAAAATTAATTTTCAAGATCTAAATATGTCATATTCTTTACAAATAAAAAATATACATAAACGTACATGAATCTATGTGAAAATTGTAGAAATCATTTATCACTAACTTAGATCTGGTCTTTCAAACCACTAAACTTTTCTTTTTTGTTCTTTTTTAAGATGGAGGTGAGAGATAATAAAGGCTAAAAACTTAGGATTTAGAAACTATGACTCTAATTTATAGAAGTCTATGATTTTACATATTTCCAATTCAATCCATTAACAAATGGGAATATACTTTAATGGTTTTTACACATATTAACCCATACCACTTAAGATGTTAATAGATCTAACTCAATATCAAATAGATCACTTTTAAATGAACTTAAAAAAAAAATAGCCTATAATATTATAATTGATTTTATATCGACTCATATTTATTTGGATTTAACCTAACAATATCCTAGTTGAGCTATACATAAAATTAACAATTAAAGCATTAAAACTTTAGGAGCTCCCAATGACTATTTCAATAAAAACACCTTACAATTTAGTCTATAAATTATATCAACATAGGATCAAATAGTTTTTCATTACTTTAAGCGTAATTCAACCCACAATGTTCACTAATGTTAATGTAACCAACGATATGGATCAAGTGTGGATGTGTAGCATGAAATTTAGACGAAATAATCTCAATACACTCATATCCAACTAGCCCAACATTTAATGAGATCAACATAAAAATATAGAATGTAAATAACTGAAACCTTTATTTCTGCAGAAAACAATGTTTATTACAATAGAGTATTTAAATACAAACTCTTACTAAACCGACACATCATCAAATAGTACAACACTCATATGATCTTACTTTATTAGGATGTTACTTTGTTTAATCTATTCTTAAATAAAAGACAATTTATAGTTGATCATCAATAATGAATTTATTTGATTTCAAAGGTCATAGTCTAGCTATTAATCAGTAAGGCATGGTAAAAGAACTGAAATGTAATTTAAAATAAACTACAATAGTTTATTCTAATATAAACTATCTTTTAACCATGCAAAAATACATTTTAGAATAAATGTTTAAAACACAAGGACCAAACAGTAAAATTTTGGAAAACTCAGGGTTTGATAGAAATAACAAATTTATGTTGGGTCTTTCATTAAATCAAATAACTTTATAGAGTTTTATTTATTTAAAAACAAACTCAGGTGGAAAAATATAAATACAAGGGCTTCTTCGTAATTATTATAGAATAACTAAATGATGGGTGAGTAAATGGATCCAGCCTAGATCCAATTACTCAAAAAACTCAGAATCCCAAACTAACTGTAGAAACATGCAACAAGAAGAGAGGTAGCGGCACTAGAACCTTGGATGATCGAACGTTCGAGTGCCCAAGAGGCATTGAAACAGTCGATTTGATGACGGTTAAAAAATCCAATCAAGATAAAGCCATATTTTCACGATTTTGATGCACAAAAACACAATATCAAGGAAGTTCTTGCACGAAATAATCAGAGAAAGCAAAAAACTAATGATTTTCAACATGGTTTAGATCAAAACATAAGATTTCATGATGAAATGATATAATTTACTCTAAAATTACTTGTTCAAAAAAAAGATCTCAAATAGTATATAAATTCTATATATTAAAAATCGATTTTCAAGATCTAAATATGTTATGTTCATCACAAATAAAACATATGTGGGAGCGTACCTGAATATATGTGAAAATCGTAGAAATCCTTGATCACTAATCTAGATATGGTTGTCCAAACCATCAAGCTTCTCTTTCTTGCTCTCTCTTAAGATGAGGGTGAGAGAGAAAAGAAACTAAAAACTTAGGACTTGGGAATCATGACCTTAATTTATAGAAGTATATAATTTTTTATATTTCCAATTTGACTTATCAACAAATGGAAATATGTCATAATAGTCTTTACATATATTAATCCATATTATTTAAGATGTTAATAAGCTTAATCCAAAACTAAATAGATCACTTTTAAATGAGTTTAACCAAAAAATAATCTAAAATATTATAATTAATTTTATATTGATTGATATTTATTTGGATTTAACTCAACATCCCTCACGTGCTAGACACCCTTTTTATTGCAATAGTTGGCAATTTCATCAAACTTTCTTGGCGACTTAGTCATGCATGTGAAAATTGCACTCTACACATGATTTCCTTGGTTAGTTGCTTGCAAATAATCATGGAATGTGGGCCAAGTTGGGTCGGCCTGACCCAAAAAAGCAAGGGCCTACCTGGGCCTGGACCGGGTCAGGTCGGGTCGACCCGTAGGCTGGACCGAGCCCGGCCTCTTTTAACAGACCATGAGTCTGACATGGCCCACCGCCCACCGGTGAGCTGGGCTGGGTCGGGCCGGTCCATTGGACCAAAATTTAAATTTTAAAATTTAAATTTTTTATTAATAAAAATATTTTTAATACATTAAAAAATAAAACAAATACAATAGATGTTTTACATCATTTTTTTTACATTCCTTATTTTTACACTTTTACATCATTATGTAATCATTTGTGGCGTCTGTTCTACCTATTAAAGTTGATGCCGCATCGTCATCTTTTGATTCAGAATTCAAGCTCAATCCCTGAAGACGGTCAACCATATCGTATCAGTCTTTTAAGCAGACGGAGGCTTCTACAGACTTCTCTGATAATCTACTTCTTTTATCATTTAATATTCTATTTTCTGTAAAAAATGCAGATTCTGACACCACAGTTGACGTCGGATTTATTAGTAAATCTTTTACCAATTTTACTATTATAAGAAACCTAATAGTTGTACTAGACCACCACTTTAACATATCTAAGTTATTTATTTCTAAATCACTAAAAACAACTGGGGATTCTAAATAATTATCTAATTCATTATTTGTAGTTGATTTTACATATTTTCCCTTCTTTTTATTTAGTCTATTCTATAAAGAATTACCACTACTACTACTTATTTGTGTCCCTCAAAAACTAGATGTTTGACTACTACTACTACTTTCACAATAATTTCTAATATATTCTTCAAATAAATTATATAAAGTTGTCTTTATTTTATCATTAAAAGAATTTATATACTCATTTTTATTCATATTACTAAAAATATCATCTATAAGTATCATACAATTAAGTAATCTATGTCTAACATCCATAATTAAAGTTAAACAAGCCCACATTGGAGACTCACGTCAATAATTATTATATTTAGTTTCCATTGATTTAATAATATGTACAAAAGTTGGAATATTCCTATATTGTTGAAAAACATTTGTAATATTAAATAAATTAATTAAAACTAGAGAACTTGTTGGATAATATTGACGAGATAATTGTTTCGTTGCATTATAAAAGGGTTTCAAAAATTTATGAATTATATTAGAATTTTGTAGCGGAATCCAAAACTAAACAATCAAATCCTTACTTGAAAAGATTAAGTTGAGAAAAAGTGGTAGAGAATATAAGTTGTAATGGAGAAGAGAAGAGAAGCTTGAGTTATGAAGAAAAATGAATAGAGTTGGGGTATATTTATAGTTAAAAAATGGAAAGATTTTGTGTGAAGAAAAAAAAAACAATAATAATAAAACCAGAGGAACGTTAGCCAACATTCCAGAGGAACGTTGCGCGTGCACGCGCGTGCGCGCAACGTTCCTCTGGAATGCACAGTAACGTTCCTGAGGAACGTTACAGGTTTTTTTTTTTTTAATTTCGAGCCCACAAGTCTGGCCTTTCTTTGTTTTTTTCTAAATTTTTGAGCCGACCCAGTCCTTTTTTATTTAAATTTCCTAGCCGACACAGTCCTCATTTGCGAGCCAAAATAGACATATTCTACTGGCCTGGGTAGGCTTGGTAGGTGGGCCTGGCACGGCCACGGCGCACAGTGAGTCTGGCCCAGTGCTAGGCTCGATGGGCTCGGGCCATGGTGGACCTAAGCTAGGCCAAACGACCTAGGACCGGTCTGACCTGATTTCCATGTTTACTCGCAAATATGGTTTCTAGTGGATGGGTTGGTGATTGATTTAATCCCATGTAGTTCACTCATCCTTAAATTATAGGAGGTGTACTTGTTGATAAACCTTATGGGACTTATCTGTCGTTTTCATCATGTCGTTGATTTTTGATGCAAAAGTATTTGTTCAATAATCATTTCTACTCCTATGAAGGAAGTTTCTTGTTTGTAATAAGAATCGATAGAGTTTTCTGTGTACTTGTTATGTGTTAAAACTCTAAATATGGAATATATTTATATAACATACTTTATATCTATGTTATAATATCGTTCAAGTATCACTTAATTTAATATAATCCTATAATTAGACTAATTTATTAAGTTAATTAAGTTATATTAGATTGAAAATTAAGCCTTTGAATCAAACACTTATTACATATCTAGACTATAGTCATCGAAAACGAAAACAACATATTATGGGTTTAGCATATTTAAACTGTAATATCTTATGTGTATCCTTTGCCGCTGGACAATCATGCATCTCTGATGTGTCTCATTCTTCAATCATAATAACAATTTCTAGACAAGGGCGCAAACTAAATTCATCGTGGCCTATCATTGCCATCGATTACCAATAGTGGGAGTTCCACTGTTAATGGCCATCTCATTTGGAATCAAACTTAACCTTAAGGAGGTTGAAGTCCACCCCAACTCGACATTAATTATGGTTGTTCTCTAGGGGGTTGGCACTACACTTTCAAGCTTTGTGCAGATCATTTGGGAGAGCTATTTGTAGTGGTAGAGTCAGAAAATTTTGAAGGATGGTTCATATAAAAGTCTAATGATTAAATTTACTTTCCATTGATGATCCTTCTAAATATTTCTTTTTTATTAAATACTTATCCATACTATGAGAGTCAGAGAGAAATTGAGAGAGATAGAGTTGAGAAAGAGAATAGAGAATGAAACAAAGAATTAAGATTTAGGTATTTATGTTACATGAGATTGTGGTGCATGAGTGGGTCATGGTAATTTGGTAGAGTGGTGCAAAACTTTATTTAAAATATACAATTAAAAGGGTTTTCAACAATTTTGGTAGGTCATATGACCCACCTTGTCACCACATGGCTCTACCATTGGTTATTTGGGTAGTATATATGAAGGAGGTTGTGGCATTCCATCGAAGTAGACGCCCATCTTCAGCTCCATCGTGCACATCCACTTCAATGGAATCATCCTCCACTCCATCCTCCATCATCTAGCGTCGTTGAGCATCGACAACGTAGAGAAGCAAGAACTCATGAGCAGTACATCCATGCATGCAACGATTGGGTTCCTCCATTCCCGTAATGTTAAGGTCCAAACTTAAAAGACTAAAATAAGTGTATGGACAAGAAGAAGAAGAAGAAGAAGAAAAAGAAAAGGAAAGAGGAGAAGAGGACTTAATAAGTATATAGAGATTATCGTCTGTAAATAAGTTTTATATAAAATTCCTAGGACTAATGAAGTCATCGTGTTGAAATATGTACATTCAACTTAAAATTAATTGACTATGAGTGGAGAGATTCATTTATATACAACCACAAGTTCCAGTCCTCACTTTTTCAATATAGAACTATTCCAACACTCTCCCTCACTTCTGGTCTATTTTAGGTCTAACAAATGTTTCTTTTAAACATGAGTGGATGTATGTAAACTTGGACCCATTTAGGTTTCTTTTGGTTCTAATATCATGTTGAAATATGAACATTCAACTTAAAATCAATTGATTAAGAATAGAAGGGTCCATTTATATCTAACTACAAGTCTTAATCTTCACTTTTTTAATGTAGAACTATTCCAACACATTGCAATAGACATTGACGTTAGGTACTAATGCTGCTTTAGTTTAGACTAATGGGAGTGTATAGATGTATGTTTTTATACTTATTAAGTGTATAGTGATAATTTTCATTATAAGAGGTGATTAATAATAATATAACTTTTAACGAGGATATTTAAACAAAAAAAAACCTTTATAAAACCTAGAAGGCGTCGATGGATCAAATTTATATGTTGGTCAACGGCTATACAGATGATTTCAAGAGAGAAGACATCAAGGACAGTGAAACACATCCCAACCTTCTCAATCCATTGGACAACTCCTACGTTTGAGATCACGAAAATTAATGTCGACGCAGTGATCGGACAGAACGCATCTGCCTTCAGTCTTGTGGCCAGAAACCACGAAGGTAGAAATAATGTCTTCTCCCTAGCCATGTTTAGGCTGTCCACTATCCCCATTGTTGGTGAGGCCATGGCTATCTTCGAAGGTATTTTGCTGACTATCAATCAACAATGGATCAAGATCATGGTTGAAAGTGATTATGTCAGCTTAGTCCAGGTGCTTAAAGATGAGCATAATTTCCTTGGGGAGACTGGTATCCTGATTAACTTCACTCCAAGGAGTTGTAGTGCCCGTGCACAGATTCTGACACAGAATACACTTCGATGTGTCTTGTATTTCTTCTTGGTTTGCGGAAGGTCCTAATATGATCATCTTGTCTTGAGGTCTTGACAATTAGTTGCAGACACTAAATTAAATAGTTAAATTAGTAAAGATACCGTGATTAAAAGAGGCTCATGTGACCCCCTGACATGACTCATCTGACAAACATCCAAATAAATTTATTCAAATGGAATTTAATTACATATCTATCGTTTACCAAAAAAGAAAAGAAAAGAAAGGGAATATAATTACAAAATAATAAAAACAATTAAATGAATACAAAGGTGATCAATTATTCATAAATAAATTGTAAAAAAATAAATTTAAACATTTAAAAAAGAAGAAGGGAGAAGGCATCATCGAACAACTAAGCCATCATAGTCTTGAACTCGCCAAAACTAATCACTCCATCCCCATCCAGATCAAACCGGCGTATCATGGTCTCACACTCTTCAATTCCCTTCACCACCCCAACCACCCGGAGCTCCGCCATGAGGCTGGCGGCGGTGATGCACCCCGACCCCTCCATCTCATACACACCGAACGCCTGCCTCAGCTCCTCATCCCTCTCATCGTCCTCGCCTCCGACCTCCACCAAGTTGACGAAGTCCTCGAACCCAAGAAGCCCATCGCCGTCGGAGTCGACGAACACGACGAGCTCCTCGGCGTCCTCGAGGGACAGATCGTCGCCGACGGTCCTCATGCACATGCAGAGCTCGGATGGGGAGAGCTTGCCGTCACCGTCGACGTCGAATTGGTGTAAGAGTCCTTGGACGTCGCTGTGACGCAACACCATCGGTGTAACTACGTGAAGGTGTGGAGTATACACGAAGGGATTAGTAAGTAATGATGCCTTCTAAAGCATGCATTTGGACGTGTGAGCGGAAAACTTCCATATATAGATGATACAAAGGGAACCTCATTTGGTTGTTTATCGGACTAGTTCTTCCATGGAGAACATCAGGCGAAGCTTCGATGGTCGATGGTCGACGGAGGGAGAGTCGCAATTGGTGTCGATCGAGAAGTTATGGATGAAGAGGGTGAAGCGCGGAGATGGTCAACCATGGAGGTTTAAACACGTTAATGACGTAATTCGTGAGGTGGCTTCTCGAAAGGCTCATGACACCTCCCACACCATCTCTCTTTAATGAGTTGACTTTTTTTATTTAGTCAATTAATTGGATGTTATTAATTAGAAATCTCGTAAACTATTGACCGAAGGATTGACGGAAGATTGAAAAACACACGTATCGTACATCGAAGTACCATACGTCTAAACGCTTGTAGAATTACGTAACAATTTTCACAAATAAATAAAGAACAGCATGGAAATTACGATGATGTTAAGCCGCTTTTAATTATTTTGTGATTCAAAGTTGGGAAGGTTCGATTAAAAATTTCAATAAATCTAGAGATTGGGAAATCAAAGGCGTACTTTCAAAGAAAATTCCGACGTTGAAGAGGTACCTAGAGTTCGATTGTTGCAATTCTGATAAACTCTCTTGAATGATCTTTCGATGGCATCCCGTGTTTATTGGGTGGAAGAGTAAGAAACCTGTTTGTTCTCTGCAACAATGGCGGTTGCGGTGGAGACGGAGGGATATGCTTGAGGTCGGCCATGGAGGGGTTAAAAGAGGCTTTAGGTCGTATGGAGGCAACAGAGTCATCGACAGCATAGATGTCCGGCAGAAGGAGGCTTTTGCAATCACAAATGCTGCTCCAGCATGCCATTCTTTAGGAACTAATCTTCTCCAGCAAGTTCCAAATTTTTCCTTATCGTACCAAGCACCACAATCAAGTTGTTTCTGTGTTTTTAAGCATGTTTTTTTTTATAATTTCAATTAAATATTATAATAGTCCAGAATTGCAAGAGAGTTCATGACATGACATGT
This sequence comes from Posidonia australis, assembly GCA_024699735.1. Taxonomy (NCBI): domain Eukaryota; kingdom Viridiplantae; phylum Streptophyta; class Magnoliopsida; order Alismatales; family Posidoniaceae; genus Posidonia; species Posidonia australis. The sequence goes on along the minus strand of JAMKQA010021412.1, from coordinate 17,434 downwards.
CTAGAAATGACTCAGGGTTTTTGCTACGATACTTGTTGGATTTTAATTATGAGTTGACTTAGTGAAGGACAAATAAGATCAAGAATATAACCACAAATCAACAGAATTTACGTAATTCGATTGACATTGTGCCGATCTAAGTCTACAAGAGGAGAGGAGCCGTTTTCACTAAATAACAAGGTATGAGTGTAAGTACGAGAGAAGAAGAAAAATAGAAAAGAAAGAAAAAAATTCCAAAATCCTTGGTTACACTCGTAGGATGAAGAAAGAAGAACAAAGGATTCTCTACTCTCTAAAGTAACTCTTAATAATAAAACTTGTACATATAATATTGATGATCAATGTGTGTATATATAAGTCTTGGGGATCTAAATATAGTAGTAGATTTATACCCATTAATCTCGCCAATCAGTCACAAAACTAAAATAGATAATAGTATCAAACATATCGAAACATTTGGTCATAATTAACAATCTTTATCAATTGATTGGTCAATCGATTGTTAATCAGTTGATTAGGTTTTTAATCATAATTAACAATCTGAACCTTGATTAGAAATTCTTGAACTTTATAGTTGAAAAATATCTATCCTCCCTTCCAAATGCCTCGATGGGCAACAATGTGTACAACATAAACTGATCAAGCCAACGTAAAACTCAAACTTGACCGATGGAAGAATTTTTGTCAACATATTGACAAGATTATCCTTCATACCGATCTTTTACAGAAAAATCTCACCTTAAGAGATGATTTCTTTGACGAAGTAATATTTTACATCAATATGATTCGTCTATTTGTGAAACGTTTGATTTTTGGTGAGATGAATAGTATTCTGACTATCGTAGAAAATAATAGTATCGATTTGATCCATGTTGAATTCTACACACAATCTTGTCAATCATATAGCCTTTTAGATCACTTTGGTAATTGTCACATACTTAACTTCTATGGTTGATAGGGTGATTGTCAGTTGTAGAGAAACTTTCTAATTGATTGATCTTTGTCTATCATGATCACCTATGAAGTGCGAGTCGTAGTAGCCAAACAATTTGATATTAATCAACTCCAAACTCCAAAGCATAGTTTGATGTTCCATTTTATAACTTGCCACTGTCTCAAACCTAGTTGTGCATGTAACTGCTTATCACACTTACAACATGTGAAATATCCATATGAGTGTAGATCATTACATAAATGATGTTTCCAATTACATTAAAATAAGGAGCCCGATCCACGTATTGCTCTTGTTCATCGATTTACGATGAAACAGTAGCTGAGAGTTTTCTAAATTGAATATCCGACAAAAGACAAAAGTATAATTAGAGAAGCATTTGTCATGCCAAACCATTGCTAGACTTTCAACACGTAGATAAGACAACAAGAAATTGTTTTCTATCAACAAGCTAAAAGAATAAATCAAGAGAACTGTTTTCTTTACAACAAACCAAACACTGGTCAAAACAGAGGTTTAGAACAATCTAACACTGATAATAAAGCAATACACAAACAAAACTAGTTGCCAACTGTAAAATCCTTGCTCGAAACGTTCCCAAATAAATGCAACATTCAGAAACCATTATGGTGCAGAGTGCAGATTGATAGTATTGGAGAAGAACACAAACACAGGAATAATGAGAGAAATGAAAGAACAGAATCGAATGCTGTAGAGCTCGATCTATTGATTCTATTTATATTTGAGGTTTACAGTTATGGACCAACTACTTGTGGGTCCACTGTCTTAACAGACTTAAAATCCTCAACAGAAACATTAACAAACTCTCAACAGAATAAACAATAATAACTAATCAACTGAGATTAGCTACTTGTTTGTTACACAATGATTATCACCTTCTCTCAGACTGAACTCTAGGAAAGATGAAGTTTGTGCTGCAGATAAGCCAACCTTCGTGGATGAAGCCCTAAGTAAATAATGTCTGCAACCTGATCAACTGTTGAGACATACTGATTTTGCAACTGTTTTCGGACAACTTCCTCTTGAATGAAGTGATAATTTACTTCAATATGTTTCGTTTAAGCATGAAACACTGGGTTCAAGGTGAGAGATAGCTAAAACATTATCACAAAGCAAAGTAGGAGCAACAAATAAAGGCACTTGTAATTCTTGAAATAAAGAGCAAAACCAATAGAACTTTGTTGCAGTTGTAGCTAGGCATCTGTATTCAGCCTCTGTCACTGATCTAGCCACTGTATTTTGTTTCTTGGCACACCATGAAATAGGATTATTACAAAGGAATACACAAAAACCATCTGTGGATCTACAATCAGCAGGACATCCAGCCCAATTAGCACCACAAAACAAAAAGTAAGAGGGCCCAGTGTAAATGTTAACTGAACATCAATTATGCCTTTTGAAACCTGAGAATCCTCTTCAATGCTGTAGGATGAGCATCAATAGGAGCCTTTAGAAACTGACACATTTGATTTATCGAAAAAGAGATATCTGGTCTAGTAAGTGCCACATATTGGAGAGTACCACCTAAGCTCCTAGCAAGTGCCTTCCGAATCAAGTTTCTTAGTAGCTGGAGGAGAAGAAAATGGTTTGCATCCAGTCGTTCCAGATTCAGTCAATAATTCCAAAATATATTTACTTTGATTTATCAGTTAATTATTAGATGATCTAGTCACTTCAATTCCTAAGAAATAGGTAAGAGGCCCCATATCCTTCATCTTAAATGAAGAGCTTAACTCGTGTACCACTGAATCTATTGCTCAAGTGAAGTTTCCTGTTAGAATAATATCATCTACGTAGAGTAGCAAATAAACTTTAACATTGCCATTTATGTAGTTAAACAAAGATGGATCTAAGGGTGAAGTAAAAAACCCAAACTAAAGCAATTTTGTGGTAAAATTTTCATACCAGGTCCATAGTGCTTGTCTTAGTCCATAGAATGATTTGATCACTTTGAGGACATGATTAGGCTTTGACTGATCAATGCAGCCTTGAGGTTGACATATATAAACAGTCTCTTTTAAATCCTCATGTAGGAATGCATGTTCAACATCTAATTGCCTCAATGAACAATTATTTGTAACTGCAAGTGATAAAATAACTGACTGTTGTGTGTTTTACCACAGGACTAAATGCTTCTATAAAATTGACTCGAAGTTGTAAGAAACCTTTGGCAACCAACCTGACTTTATATCTGCTAATATTTCCATTTGAATCAGTTTTGATTCTAAATACCCACTTGCAGTCAACAATAGTCATGCCTGTTGAAAAAGGGAATAGATTCCAAGTGCCTTGCTTCTGTAGAGATGTGAACTCTTTATCCAATGTGGTTCTCCATACTATAGATTTGCAAGCTTGTGTATAACAGGAAGGAGCACTCTCAATAGATGCAAGTAAGGCTCAAGCCTGTTGGAACTTGGAAGATGATGTCTAGTGCTTAAAAAAGATTTCTTCTTTGAAATACCAACCTTAAATCTGGTTATCATGTGACGAACAATGGTAGCAGCAGTATCAATAGAAGGATTTTGAACAATTAAACGTGGAATGGATGGTAAAGAGGAATTGTTAAAAGAAACATCAGAGGAAAGATTCAAAGGACTAGAAGATGTGAAGTAGACAAACCATTATTAGACACAATAGGATTTGAAATAAAAGAATTAGAAACTTAAGGAGACCAAGCTGTGCATGATGATATAGAAGATAACCAGGATGCTATAGTACCAAGATCAGAAGTAGTAGAACTAGAAGAATCAGCAGAAATGTGGGCTTCAATTGATGGAAAAATTGACTCATTAAATTGAACATGTCTTGAGACAAACTCTACTGGTTAAAGGATTATAACACTAGTATATCCTTTATGACAGGTACTATATCCCAGGAAAATACAAGACGCACTGTGAAATTCAAGTTACTTAGAGGTGTGAGGTCTCAACCATGGAAAACAATGACAACAGAATGTTTTCAAATGGTTATAATCCAGAGTAGTATGAAACGATAACTGGTACGGAGAAATGTTATTGACTATTGGCATCTTATTAATAAGATAGATTGAAGTATAAAATGCCTCAAGCCAAAATGTAAATGGAAGTCTAGAATGAGCAAGTAGGGTAAGATCAGTTTCAACAGGATGATGATGTTTCCTCTCTACTACACTATTTTGTTTTGGTATATGTGGACAAGAAATTTGATGAACTATACTAGATTGGTCAAGTCTAACATCTATGACCACGGTGTTGTACGTGTCTTCTATGCATTTTGGAGGTACATTTTGTAAGCACGTTTTAGCCACATGTTTTGGGTTCTTCTTGGGTTAAAGCGTAACAAGCTTTGAGTGAGGATTTTGTATCCTATTTAGTGTTCTTTTAACATGTGTTTTGAGTGGAAAATTATTTATGAAGTATGTTGGTTATGATTTATAGTTGATAATCTTGACTTCATTGAATCTTAATGATCATTAAAGAAATATCGATTGGATCCTTGCATGAGTGGAATGCATGCTTATGGGATATTATAGGTGTTTTAGATAGAGTGCATGAGCTTTTACGTACACTTGCCTTGTTTTGGGGATTGTTTGATGCTTACGATGGTGTGTCCGTACTCGTGCCAAGTGATGTTATAACATAGGTGTGTGTGCCTAGTGTGTGTGTGGTGTAAGTGTGTAGTGGCAGACACTTGTGCTGCTGGCTTGCGACATGCCTTGTTTCCTTGGCTATTTAATGAGAGGGAGTGTGTAACGACTTCGATCGTCACACACATAATAAACTCACACGTGCACGCACACACACACACATATTAACAATATAAATAATTCCAACTTCCTACTATAACAGTAATAAATTATCAGAAAAGATCATCTACCTAAGATCCTCGATGTATAATTGACTCCTCTATATATACTAGCAAGTAAACTAGTTTCTAACCTACACTTGCAAGATACGAAAATAAAGTACACATAAATGACCACTAAAGGATTACCTAGCACACACCCACCAAGAATATAAAACCAAAACAATACAAGATAGAATCCAACTCTGCAACAACAAGGAACTGAACCGTAATACGTTGGTGGAATGCGTAGGCATGATACGCCACGACTACGTGTGAAACCCATAAATCTAAAATAAACATTACAATTTCAATGTCAAAAACTAAACTACAGAAAGACGAGATACACCAAACCATCTCTGCATGCACTACCACATAATACTTGAAATCCATAGGAAAATTGAACAAAAAATCACTACTCAAAACCACACTAACATCCTAATATTGATGTCTGAGAAATCTTTTGCAAACCTTTAAAATCTCAATATAACCACAAACCTGACAAGAATGTGCACATGTAACGTGTGTGTTAGACGAATTGCAGATCTCCTATTTGCATCTCATCCCAAAAACTCAACCAAGTAACAAAGTTTAGGAAAACCCAAACCAATTAAGAGCATATATACATGCATCTTAAGTCGCTCTACTGGATCTATCAAAAACCAGGTCCACTGTGTTTCTCAAATATCAAAGTCCTAAGGACCGAAGTATAGAAATATATGATGCATTTCAACATACATCCAAAAACTTAATAATAAATCCACTAAAACTCAATTCAACACAGAGTACTCAATCATGTTTTAGTAACTTAAGAAACACAGTCTGATCCCCCACACAATGTGTGTATCAAACAACCAATAGTACATAAATGTTCTATATCGCATATAAAACACCCCAACCACACACACACACACATGTCGTATTACTAAGCCCAAGCAACTGATAATAGCCACAAGCAGTCGTCAAAGAGTACTACACTGTCACGGACAAGTTACCATGTAAAGGAACCCATCCATCCTGAGTTCTTCCTTTCTCTTTGAAGAACCCTTCAAAACTATCTACTCTAGGATGTCATTAAAAGTGAGACATGTACATATCATGTTCTTGTCAATTCTCACAAGGTACGCATTATTGTTGTCCTTAGTACTTGAGCCACTCAAGAAATCTAGCCCCTGACCTTGGTAATACACTAGTCTTGACACCCAGGCCACCTAATGACCCTCTCCTCTGACCTTGTCGATACTTAACTTGGAACCTTAAGTCTCGCACATGATTCTTTAGAGGTATTAATCTTTCCTAGTCTGTCAGTACGATCCTCCGACACTCTCGACTTCTGGACCTCAGTTTCAGTTCTATTAGTCCATAGACCTCAATCTCCTTGATCTATTGGTCTCCATAAATTGAAACCAATGGAAAAACATTCGAAAAACTTCTATTGAATAAAACCAAATTACACTCTAACACAATAGGTTACAACATCCTACTGTATCGACCAAAATGTGTGGACCATACGCACGGAACCTCTTGGATAACTTTAGCATCACATAAAGCATCTAGCATTGACCGATAACGCACTTAGGATTCCATATATAGCCCCAACAACATGCAACAACTGAAAACACTAAGAGTAAAAAACTTCACTGTTCAAAATCACTAAACAGATTGGATGAAAAACTGTAGTAAATTGTAGAATGACATATCCTCTGTATTTTACATAAAACGTAAAAATAGCTACGTCCTACACCCGGCCTATGCCTCTAGATACCTTATTCACTGCACAACACACACAATCACAAAGCAAAATCATATGGAAAAACACTTAAGTTGATCAATAAAGCTTATTCTACATGAGCGTAATTAAAGAAAACTAAAGTACCATAAGTAATCATATTAAATAACTCAGGTAAGGCAAAACAGTGAAATTCTGATTTATAGGAGTAAGACATGTATATATCTGCATCTTATACAAGACACATGGGAGCTTATGTCTAACATCCAAACTTACATATTATTACCAGAAAATTAGTATGCATCTTCATAAACTAATCAAGGAACCAAAATAAGACAGGAACAACATTTATACTACTGTATGCGGCTTATTTCAGATTTCAGAATTAATCTAAGCTACTTTTGTAAGAAAGTGACAAAATTCTGCAATACAGGTATAAGATGCGTGATTTGATGCATTCTACGTATGACGCACCAATTCCTATGTCCTACAGTCAGGTAATAGAGACTACACTAAATCCCCCCTCAACTAACACTTTTGGCAAACAAAAACACGTAGACCAACTGCACCACATACCTAAAATGTGCACTCACAATACGCAGCAGTCAAATGTGCCAAACTGATGCACGAATTGTTGTGCAAGCAAAAATCACAAATGTCACAAAGCGGCATCATTTTTCGTTTCTCATGGACTGCAATTGAACAAAAAGGAGAGGAGAATTTAGAGAGTTGGGAGAGTGCCAAAAGTTGTGAAGGAGAAGTTAAGAGTGAGAGTTTTTGTAGAAAGGGAGATTTTTTTTGTTGCTGGTGGTGTTTGACCATTGAGGAAGCTTTGACTAAAGTATTAGTATCGACAATCTTCTTTCTATTGTTTGAGTTCTTGTGGAGATGAATCAAGCTTACATTTGGTTGGGTTCTTCGCCATCCTCTGCATGTGTTTTGATTTTTGTAATTCTTTGTATTTTGGTTATTGTGTGGGCTCTAAGTTGATCAATCATGCTTGAATAGAGGTGGGAGCGACTAAATTTAGGGCTTCATCGAAGAGGCCATCAGCGGTTGCAATCGAGTTCTTTATGTTGTTGGTGCAAGCTCGGATAGTTGCATGATGATCGAAGTTTGATTATGATTTTTAGTAATTATTGATGAATTATCAGGCCTTATTTAAGATTAGTTGATGTATGTAAGCTTGTAGTAGCACAACTCACCGCATGAGTTTGTTACCATTATTTGTTGGTATCTTGAGCTTTAGATATCAGATTTCTAGGATTTTAGATGAGTTTGATATATAATTGAAAAATCTTGAATTTGGTATATTATATGGAATTTTCTGGATAAGATTGATACCCTAAATGTATGGATTAGTGTAGTTGATTTCTATAGTATCCTGGAATGACATCTGTCTTCTTTTAGGTATAACTTGAGCTCTAAATGTTGGATTTCCGTGAGATTTGTCTTGTTGTATAGTAGACTTCAAAACCTTAGATTTGATGTATAATATCGATACTTATGGACAAGTTTAATGTCCAAAAAATATGACTTTCAGTAAAGGTTTTTGTGAGACTCTGTTTTAAGAGATGGTTTATGGTTCTTATTTTTATAATAATTATTATTATTTGTCAAGAATTCTTTTTATGAGCTTTTAGTTGTGGTATATGTCTTCTTTCCATTTTCTAAGATTACTAGTGAATGAAAGTTTGTTTGGGTTATTGCTGTGTGTCGAGCAAATTATTTTGGATCACAGGCACACCTGTGGCACGTTTCTCTAGTATAGCTGGCTCGCACATATGAATAGTGCATTTCGACCTGAATAATAGGAAGTTGTGACCATTGTGTTAGAGTGTGCTTTGATTTTATTCGAAATAAGTTTTTGAATGTTTTCCACTAATTTCTATTTTTAGAGATTAAGAAGTCAAGACAGTTGAGGTCTATGGATCAATAGGATTGGAGCTGAGGTTTGGAAATCAAGAGTGTTGAACGATCGTTCTGACAGATTACGGATGATTGATACATCTGAAGGGTTATGTACGAAACCTAGGTTGAGGTTCCAAGTAGAGTATTGGCAGAATCAGGGGTATGAGTCCCTAGGTGACCCAGGCACAGAGACCAGTGTATTAGTAGTCTAAGGAGTTTAGATTGCCCTAGGTGGCTTGAGTACTGAGGGCATTGGTAGTACATACCTTATGAATGTTGGCCAAAGCATGATATGTATGTATCTTGTTTCTGGTGATGTTTCAAAGTGGATAGTTGTAGGGATTCTTTAGAAAAGAGGAACCCGAGCCAGATAGACTCCTTCGTAGAGTGGCTCATCTGTGGTAGTGTAGCATGGTTCGACAACTGCTTATAGTCGATGTCTATCAATTGGACTCGAGTGACACGGTACACATGTGTGTGCTATTAAGGTGCTCTGTATGTACTAGAGCATTTAGACACTATTGGTTGTCTGATCCACACGTTGAGTATGTAAGCTCAAACCATGCGTTGTGTTGCTTCGAGAGACTTAAATGTTCTGTGTTGAATTAGAGTTTCAATAGATTTATAGTGTTTGAATGCATGTTTTATGATACATGCATCATGTTTTATGCCTCGGTAATTGTAACTTCAATATTTGAGAAGTACGGTGTATCTGATTTTGTTAACTTGAGTTAAGTGGCTTTGATATGCATGTCTTAGAGTTTTACATGTATTTTCTTGATTTGATTTTGGTTTTCTATGTTTTGTTCCCGATATGTGTTTAGGACGAATAGAAAAATCTATAGTTCGTTTAGCTCATTGGAAGCATGCATTTGAGGCATGCATTTCATGCACGCATTTTTGGCAAGTATGTGGTTATGTTGAGTTTTCAGTAGATTTAATATTGATTTTCTGATGCATATCCTTGTGACTCGTGTGCATCATGTTTTTCAGAGAATTTCTAGTATTTGTGTAGTGATGCACACATAGGTGGTTTAGTGCATCGCAACTTTCCGTGATTTTGACTTTCGACATCGATATTGATACGTCGATATTAGATTTGTTGGTTTCGTACGTTCAGGTGGCGCTCATGCCTGCACATTCTACCAACACATTTTAGTTTAATTTCTTGTTGATTTACCGAGTTGGATTTTGTCATGTATTACTTTAAGTTTTATGTTCTTAATGGGTGTGTGTTGTGTGACCTTTTAAACTATCACTCACGTGCATTTTATTTTGTAGTTGTAAGTATAGATTAGAAGATGGTTCCTTGCTAGTGCATATAGATGAGTCACTATGCCATGCAATGAGAATCTTGGGTAGATGTCCTTTTCTAATGATATTATTAATACTATAGTAGAAAATTGGATTCATTTGTATTGTGATTAAAAAAAAAGAGATTATGTGATTTATTAGGTGTATGATGACTGGAGCCATTACATTAATTAAGGATTTGAAAGCTAAACTGGTGAATTCACCACCACCGCCATCACTTCTAAAAGTCTAAATTTTTGTGTCAAATAGAGCATTAAAAGACACGAAAACATTCACAAAATCAGACTTAGCTTTCAAAGGAAACAACAAAATCATCAATTAGGAGTACATAACATATAAAATCATTACAACTCTGAGTTGGAGCTGGACCCAGAGATCACAATGAATCAGGAGTAATGGTTTAGTTGACTTGATTACAGAAGAACTAAAAGGAAGTTTATGACTTTTTCCTAATTGACGGGATGAGCACAAGAGACCCTTATTAGTTGACTTTTTCCTAGTTTATTTCAAAAGAGAGAAGATATTAGACCAAATTGAAGAAGATGGATGACCCAATCTGGAATGCAGAGAGTTGAAGGGACTTTGCTGACAAGTGCAGTAACAGCAGCAGCAGGTTTGTCCTTGGGATTTTGAAAATGTAAAGGAAAGAGGCCTTGATCGTGTAGTCCTTTGTAGAGAATCATCTTTGACCCCTTCTCCTTCACAAGAAAACCACGTTCCTCAAATTCAAATCCGCAGTTGTTATCTTCAGAAAACTTTCTAATGATAACAAATTACAAGCTTCTTTAGGACAGTGGAGAATATTATTGAGATGAAAGGAACAAATGGAAAGAGAAGTCATAGAGCTACCAATGTGAGATATTGACAAACCTCCATTTCCAATTTGCAGTGTTTCATTGCTTGGATACTTGGTGGACACAGCAACATTTCCAAAATCAGAAGTTATATGGTGTGTAGCTCCTATATTTGAGTACCAGGTGCTGTCATCAAGTGCAAAATTAGAAGAGACCGTAGCTGCTAGTTTTTGTGGTGGTTGGCAACCAATATGGTTCATATTTAAGCGATGAAAGCAGTCAATAACAGTATGTCCTAACTTGTTGCAAATTTGACATTGAGGACGAGGTGGACGAAAACTAGAAGCAGTAGCAAAACCAGATCCTTTCCTTGAGAAGAACCTCCTTGAAACTGGAAATTTCCTTTCCCACGTCCTTGACCTCTGCCATATCCTTGTGGATGATACTATTGATTCTAATTTTGAATAGAATTCTTTGAAAATTTTGATTTCTGAGCTGTTAATATTGTGATTGATTCAGAAACCATAGGTTGTTCAACAATACTCATATCCTCACAAATCAGAAGAGAAGAAAAGTCTTCAAGTGTGAGCAAATAAGATCGAGCTCTTGCTTGAATTGAAGATGCAAATGGATGAAAGGAGGATGGAAGACATTCAAGAATGCAAGCTTGGAGTTCATTGTCACTTACAATAGATCCACTAGCTGCTAACTAATCAACTATCATTTTGAATTGTTGCAGGTATTCAACTATGGGAGTAGCTCCTCTCTTCAGGTGGAGTTGTTTGCAAAGAGGCATAACATATACAGGTGAAACCATACCAAAACACTTTGCAAGCACACACCAAGAATCTCTCGATGATTGCAACCCAACAGAATATGGAAGAGCAGAAAAAGAGAGAGTAGCATTAATCCATGATAAAAGCCTTTGATCCTTCTCATACCAGTCTACATACTCCGGAGAAGTAATTGCTGGTAGTGATGTTGATCCATCAACGAAGTTCATTAGTTTGTGACAACGAAGAATTGGCACCAATAATGACTACCACAAGATATAATTTGATTCATAAAGGTTCATCGGAACGAAATTTGAGATGTTTGAAATCATGAGAGACGCTATTGGTGAAGATTTGAAAATTTTTGACATTGTCGATGAAGATGGAATAGACAAGTGTGGGAAGAGTGCGAGAAATGAAAGAACAAAATCGAATACAGTAGAGCTCGATCTATTGATTATATTTATAGCTGAGGTCTACAGTTATGGACTAATAACTTGTGGACCCACCATCTTAACAGACTTAACAACGTCGACGGAAACATTAACAAACTCTCAACAGAATAAACAATAATAACTAATCAATAGAGATTAGTTGCTTGTTTGTTCCACAACGATTATCACAGACTTAAAAAAGGCAGCACCTGTGGTGTTCAAGAAACAGAATGATGCAGGGACTGATATACAAACAATGAAAAATAGCAGCGCTTCCAGTGTTCAATAATCGACGGTGCAGACATAAATGGAATAAAAGAAACTACGAAAACATCTAATAAAATTGGCTACATCATGATGAGAGAGGAGCAAGAAAACCCAAACTCTCAAACTGCATGTACTTAAAAGAATCAGTAAGTGAGAAAAAATTGCCAAGAAGCTCAGTTTCAGTCGAGAAATTAAAAGTGTACCCGTATTTGTGGATGTCAGACCCGCTCTCTCTAGCAACTGATCAACAATCGTGTGCACCCAGTGTTTCCCCTCCTTTCCAGGATGCTCGATCCATTGAACAAACCCTCGAGATTGAGACACCGCCCCACAGTCATCTCATCGTAGTTGTCTTCTTGATTCTTGCCGATCGAGTAGAAAGTAGATGACTGGCTGGCACCTCCCACTCCCACTGTGAAAGCACCGCTAGACATGTATTTCCCGTTTACCATCCCATTCACCAAAGATTACCCATGGACATCTTGCACACCAACGATATGGGCAGTGGTAACGGAAGGCATTGATAGAAAAATACATTTAGAGAAAAAATCATAATCCAAACAATAGTAAATCATAATCCACTAAAAGAGATAAAGAAATCATAATCCAAACACAGCAAAACAACCAGATCAAGTGATTCAGTAACAAAAAACAATAGTAAATCTCAAAACAAAGCAAGAACAAAATCAGCACACCAGCGCTAGGTCGACAAAGCATAAAAAAGTACAGAAGAAGAAGAACAACAACAACAAGAAGGTCGATGAAATGGAAACCTCCTCCGCCTTTACTCCCAGTGCCAATGCCGAGAATCAGTGGGGACATTTGGTGGAGAGATGGGAAGGGAGAGGGGAGAGGGGAGAGGGGAGAGGAGGGGAGTGGAGTACAGGAATGTTTTAGCGCGAAACCACTGTGGAATATGTAGGGCCGTGGGTTTGTAGCGCGGAACGGTCGTCTGGAGATATATCCGACTCCGAATCGACGAAAGGATAGTCCGATTGCGAATCTTCTAAATAATGGGAGTAGGTTGTACGCTTTGTGCATTGTGCTTATATTATTTTATAATTAAAAAAAACTTGTTATTTAAGAGAGGGAAAATAAATATCACATTTTTTTTTAAAATCGATAGATGTATATATTTTTTTCTCCTATTGGTTCATGAGATTCAAACCTTAAAAAAATGTATAAGTCTCACTCTCCTTGACCAATTGCATCATGACAGTTGATTAATATCACACTTATTATTAACATACATCTGCGCTTTTCGGGCATGAAAAAGGATCTACAATTTTGATTAAAAAAATAGATTTTCCCAAAAAAAAAAAATGGATAATTGGATTTCTAGTTCCATTTAAAAATAGTTGTAGAGTCCCTTTGGAATTATTTTTAGGTAACTTCTGGATGGTTAGCTTCTGACAAGTTATGGAAAATCTTAGAAGTCGTTTCAAATAAGGTATTGGAAGTTCACTTTTTACAGAAGCTACAACTTCTGGATGAGGGAAATCATTTGTAAAATCATGGTTTTTCAAAAACTAGTTTGAGGAAGTTTTCAGCAACAGTTAGATAAATGAGGTATATAATTATGTTACTGCCCTTTTTTTTTTAAATTACTCAAGAATGCCACCGGTATTTACAATATTACCATCAAATTAAGTTTTATGTAAACTTTACATTTTTAACAGAAATCACAATAGTCTGCAACCAATTGGTCTAGTGGTGAAGCCTCTTTGTGGTTGTACGAGAGGTCGGGAGTTCGACTCCCACAGACATAATATATATTACATCACTTGGTGGTGATTTCTCATAGTCAAGTATTTGAGTGTAATATATATCAATTATCGTTTACAAAAAACAAAAATCGACGATGATATCGACTCTGTGGCGTCGAAATCGACCCTACGACAGCATACATGACCCTACGACGGCAAGAACAACGTAGATTTGTATTTACGGTGGTAATATCTCTTCGACGACAGAGGTTTTGAGGTTCTCGTCGTTCCAACCTTATTCTACAATATCATTTCTTGATAGTATCTAGTTGTGAGGTTCTCAACAAGATTAACTATAATATCTAGTTCTTTGAAATCAACCTGATAATATCTAGTGTTCTTGATCTCTGACTGAGGAATAATTTACCTTCTTAAGAGACTCCGAAGTAACAAGAATTATATCGTATTACCTGAATATACTTGGTTATGTTAAAAAGAAATATACTTGCGTAGAAGTTGAAAAAAAAGGAAAAGAAGATGAGAGGAAGATTAAAAAGCTCATGTTGCCTGTGTCTTCTTCATTTGTCCTTGAATAAAGACAAACAAATGAGAGCATTGCTCAAACATGTGAATACACCCACATGTAGGTGTACATCAAAATTATGGTTATACGTTTGTTTTTGCCATTATTGTGCTTTGAAATTGTAAGGAAGATAAAACTCTGGTTCAGGTAGCTTCCACTTTCAGTGAAATTTATACATTATTTTTTTTGAAGATCCTAATTTACTTTTCCAACTCAAAAAAAAAATACTGGACTTCATAGTCCATGTTGCCCCAGGTTTTTAGCCACACCGACTCGGGAAAATAGGTAAACAAGACAAATGTCTTTGGCACATTGGAAGTTGTCAGTCTGGTATTTGTATTCCTGTCTTGTCTTCATTCTTGCTGATTTCATAATAGGAAGCCAAAATTGTTGACTTCTTCTCTTTCAATAATTTGATTGTGCTATTACTGTCAGAATGTGGTTCTTCAATATATGGTCCAGGAATATAATTCTTATGAACTATTCTTATTTGTTTGGTTGAGGAAAATGACTTATGTTATGGATATGAGTTGGCTTTGAGGAGCAATTTAGGAATTGATAGCCTGAGCGAAGGCACTAATTGTACATGAATGAAAATATCCGAGGCTTGAAAATTTGAACTGCCCTCTTAAGTATTAACATTCATGTTTTGTTTGCATTTAGTTTTTTACTAACTTGTTTTTAGTTTGTTTCAATATACATATGAATATTTGCATAGGTATCCTTATTATTTTTCATGTTATTCTTGAAATCAGTGAAAATGACATTTGATGACTAGAATTTGATGTATATGTGTGAATTGGGTGAAATGGAAAGTGATCAATGGAAAGAATTTTGAGATGAGGAGAAGTTTGATGATATTGTATTGTTAGCTATAATGGAATGTGTACGATAATATATTGATACTTATCTTAAGAAGACCATTATTCATGATCCTCCATTTACTAGGAGTCAAATTGTCTATAATATGCTCAATGGATGCGATAGGGTTTGTTTCGATTTATGTCGTTTACCACCTCAAGTATTTGTTCAACTATGAACCATCTTTAGAGGAAAAAGTATGTTAAAAGATATATGAAATGTTTCTGCTGAAGAACAAATGAGGATATTTCTTGAAATCATTATTCATAGACATAAAAATCGAATTGTTCAAAGTCGATTATAATATTCTGGTGAGATCGTTAGTCAGTACGTGAATATTGTATTAGATGCAATATGTATATGGGCTCTGGAAATCATTCGACTTAAAAAGAATATAGATGTAACCCCACAACATATTATAAATTATGTGGGTCGAAAATATTTCCCTTTTTTCAAAGATTGTGTTGAAGCGATTGATGACATCTATATTCATGTACTTCTTCTACAAGAGCAACAATTAGCCTTTAGAAGTGGAAGAGATTCAAAACGTTGCGCACAAAATATTCTTGCTACGTGTGACTTCAATATGAGATTCACTTTCGTTTTTACAGACTGGGAGGGTACTACTAGAGGTGTAAATTAGGCCAGGCCAGCCCTAGGCCATTCGGCCTGACTTATATTTTGGCCCAGCCTGGCCTAGCCCAAGAGAAGGTCAGGTCGAGCTAGCCCAAGCTTGAGTCAGGTCGTAGGCCATGCCAGGCCCAAGGCTTAGGCCCACTTGGCCTAGTATACTAGGCCAATTTGGGCCAGGTTTGACTAGCCTAGTTTTCTAGAATATATATATATATAGGACCCGGTTCAGTTGCATCCTCCCTCAAATTAGCTATTTTGATGGAAGATGCATCATTGTGGTTGGTTGTTAATCTAATGGCTAGTATTAAAACTACTTTTTTTGAGATGAAACTACTAGTGGTTTTTTGTTGGAGGGAAATTTTTTTCAATTTTTTATTTAATTAAATTTAAGTGCGGTAGTTATTGCATGTGGTCCCAACTTGCAAATTTATTAATAAAATTTTTCTTTTCATTAGTTATTAAGGTAGTTTTATTAGGAAAGTTTTAATTTCTTATCAAAATATTATAAATTTTTTAATTGTTTTTAATATTTTTTACGAAACAGTAACACGAAACTAAATTGTTACGACAAAATTACATTATTACATTAGTATTACTGATTTGGACACTAAACAGTAACACAAAACTGAATTGATACAATAAAAATCCTAAATGATACAAACTCGAACTTTGGAGTAGAGTAGAGTTTTGGAGGGCTATGGAGAAGGAGGATCGGTTCATAGGCTATTTCTCTCTCTCCTCTCTCTCTCTCTTTCCCACTCTCTTGCTTGGGGACAGGCTGTCTCTCTCCCTCTCTTTCTCTCTCGCATGGAGCATTGGACGTGGAGGCACGGTTGTGGTGGATGGTCGTGGGGATGTGGTCGGAGTTGGGTTCATGGGTTGTAGTGGAAGGCTCGGGTTGGATGGACGAGAAGGACTGATGGGTCTTGGATGGATGGAAGACGAGAGGGGAAGGCTCATGGGGCTGATGCTCATGGCTGGGGGGAGGAAGACGTGGCCGTGGGTTGCTGTTTGTGGGTTCAGGGACGGTGGGAGAGGTGGTGGAAGGTTATAGGTTACCGTGGGGTTGGGTTTTTCCACCGACAAGAGGAGAGGAGGAGGAGGGGTTTCTGTTTGTAGGTTGCGGTGGAAGGAAGATGGGTGTGGATGGAGATGCGTGCTACGGCCGCAGGACCTCCCACGTCCTGGCGGCGCCACTTAGCCCGGCGAGGCACGTGATCTCCACCAGGCTCTGGTCCGACGTCACCCCGAAGAACCTCCCTCCGACGCCTCTCACGTCCACGACCCACCCTCCCTCGTCGGCGTACTCGTAACATGCTCGATCCGACGTCCCCGTTCTGCAAAACTTTTCTCCGATTCCAGACGCAATGCAGTCCCGGCTGCATGGTGCAGGAGCGGGCGGAGCTTGCGATGCAGTCCCGGCTGCATGGTGCAGGAGCGGTGGCTGGAGGAGCAGCGGCCGGAGGGCTTCAGGATGGGGAGGAACGGGCGGCTGTCGTAGGGTTTGGTTGGGAGGGGGTGGAGTTGGTTTAAATAGGTAGGGTTTTGATTTGGAGGGGAGGGAGAGGATTTGATTTTTAAATTTCAAAAAAAAAAACCAGAAACCATTTTTATTGGTGGTTTTGAGATTTGAG
>JAMKQA010021411.1:0-14306 GCA_024699735.1 Posidonia australis | reverse complement strand
GAACCAGTAAGGGTAAATCTCTTTAACACATATGAAACTATCAATAATCACATCAATATTACGCAAGTGAGGAAAGCAGTAGTAAGAACTATCAAAATGTGTTACATTCAGATTAACAGAACAAAGTCGGAAAACCTTAGGGGAAGGAAGTATCCAAGGATTCAGAGACTGAATCCCAAAAGGGGGCCAGAACGACTCCGTGGTCAAAAGGGGGGGGGGAAGTAAGGAGCTTCCCAGGGCTGCTTACCTGTCGGGAGGGAATGGGGGGTTGCGTACCTGTCGGGGGTCCAAATCTAACTCGATGCCGACGAGCGCTTCAGATCGACACCTCTGAGAGGTCGTCGTTCTCTAGCAGTCGCGCTTTGAAGGCTCCTCAGTTAAACTCGATGGTCGGTTGCAAGAGCATGCCAGATCGAGAGCCATGGCGACGGGGCGGATTGCCACAGAGAGAGGGGTGGCGACGACGGCGAGGGTTTCTGTGAACTCTATTTTCGTGAGGCATTTTTCTATCCCAGTATCCTTTGTAATTCAGCCCTTATTATTGCTTGAAAATTGCATTCATTTTTATTGAGAACATAGGATTGAGATTTAGATTCGAGCAGGATAGGTACGTGGTGTCTAATTATGATTGGCTTTAGTGACATGGTAGAAAATCACATACTTGTAAAAGTATCGATGTTATAATAGGTACTTATGTTGTTTAAATATGAACAACAAGAAAAAAAAAATGACATGTGAATACGCCTCATAAGAGACAATAACGTTTCGTAAAGGTCAACTGATCATATTGGCCGACCTTTAGTTGCAATTCGAATACAATATCCTTACAAAAAAAACAAATAATCTAAAACATGGATGACTAGTCAATACAGAGGACAATTGCATGAGATAAAAAATCAAAAGTAGATGGATATTAAATAGGATAAGACAACCAGCACATTTGAAATGTTTCATGTCCTAAAGAAGCACACGTCATGTAATACAGTCCTATGCACAATTCAGTTCTTAATATCTACACTATCATCTCCTCTTTCTATGATATCATCTAAGGTTCCGTTTGACAAAGTTTTAGCTTTTGAACTCAAGTGTAGAAGTTAATTTCTGGCTAAAAGCTGTCATAACCTAGTTTCTAGAAATGTAAAGGAATTACTGTTTTAAAAGTTATATACTTCTAAAAAACGGTTAATGTTTGGTAGAAATATTGGACCCCAATGGACCCTACCAAAGCTATCTAAAAGTCCAAAAGTCCTACCAAATGGACCCTAAGACCCCATTTGGAATCTCTTATTCGTAGAATCTAGATTGTAAGGTTTTAATAGAAGCTGGCTTTTGAAAGTATCTGTAGAAGTTAGATTTTAGCTTTGTTATGAAAATCCTGTTTGGCAAATAAAGTTTCACAGTAATAGTTAGATTCTAGCAATATTGATTTTACATATTTACCTCCCATCCAATGGTAAATTTGTAAATAATAAGGGCATTTCTATGTAATTAATTTAAAAAATCAAAGCTATAAACATAAATGTATACCTCATTTATTCAGCTTCTACCAGAAGCTCCCTCTGGTCAGTTTCTGGAAAACCATATTTTTATACATGGTTTTAGGATCCAGAAGCTAAAAAGTGGACTCTCAATACCCTATTTGGAACTACTTCTAGGATATTTGATGGTTTGACAGAAACTAATCACTCAAAAGCTATCTATAAGTAGTTCCAATCGTTACTGAGAAAGTTCTATTCTGTGTTCTTTAATGTCAATTTATAACTATTAGAAATTTTATATTTTATGAGGACACCTTGCTAAAATTTAGTGAGGAAAAGTCTTCAAAAGTTCTTAATGACGATAAATGACGAGGATATCTTTGTAATATTATAACGAAGATTTAATAAGAAAATATCGTTGTTATGTTCTTACTGTACAAAGTTAGTAGAATTTTTAGATTTCATGAGAACATGTCTTCGCTAATGAAGCTCACTAATTCAGATTTAAAAATATATCCAATGTCACAAGTCATTTTTCACTGTTCTTTCCTTAATTCCTTCCTCAACCTTTCCTCCGCATGATCACCTATGCGCACTCCCTCTTCTCCTCATACACGGATCCTTTTCCTCTCCTCCTCCACACCCTCTTCCTCTCCTCTTCCTACCCGCCCGCTCCTCTTTGCCACCCCTCTTCCTTGATCACCGTTGACTACAACTCCACTCCGACGCTCCTCTTCGATCACCACCCTTCCTCCACCACTCTCTCGGCCTGTGCCTGTGCCATTGATTGTGCCTTCGACTCTGCCTGCATGTCGGACTTCGCCTCCTCCCTCTACTTGCACCTCCGTCTCCACCTCCACCCTCAGCCTTACTGCACATAGTATGTTTTACTTTTATGTGTTACATGATGGCTGTGTGCATGGTATGATGGCTGTGTTTTACTCTGTCGTGTTTCACCGCTGTACATGATTCGCTCGCATAAACTTGGGATGATGGCGATGTGAAAAATGAAAGAGATTCATTATATTCTCCCGCAGTTGTAGTGGCTGATGATAGTCATAATGATGTTAATCAACAGCCTCCACTGGATGTTAAAATAGAGCCATAAAGATTTAGAATTGGGAGGGTGTAACAAGAAATGCATGCAAATTAACCCTTACATGCATGCAAAAGTAGAAAAGAAACATTATTCATTTTTATTCCTGGTCCGTACCGTTTCGCGTAACAACACACGAAGCGATACAAGAGATCAATTTCCCATTACAGTAGAACTGAGAGAACTTAGTAGACTAATAGTAGATGAAATGTATGCCGATTGATAATCGCACGAGCCTTTACGCTCGTCCACCGTAACCAGCGCCGTAACCGGAACCAGAGCCGTAGCCAGAGCCATGTCCTGATCCACCACCACCACCTCCTCCTCCACCACCTCCACCTCCGCCACCTCCTCCGTTGCCATAGCCCGATCCACGACCGCTTCCGTATCCATAACCAGATCCACCACCATTTCCATATCCAGCTCCTCCGCCTCCACCACCGCCACCACCTCCTCCACCGCCTCCACCCCTTCCCAATCCATGGCCATATCCGCTGCCTGATCCATATCCAGAACCACTACCGCCACCAGCACCTCCTCCTCCTCCGCCACCTCCTCCACCACCACCGCCACCATAGCCGCCACCTTGGCCATATCCACTGCCAGAACCATATCCAGAACCTCCTCCACGACCTCCTCCTCCTCCTCCTCCCCCACCACCACCACCACCGTATTGAGTCAGGACTCTGGCAGCGGATGTCGTGCCTAGACAGAGCAGAACAAGAAAGGAAACAGCTGCAACTTTTGATCTGGCCATTGTTGCCACTTAGGGATCAGAACAGAAGTAGAATGAGATGCCTTTCGTGGTTGGGATTGTGATGTATTTATAGGGCTCGAGTTTCCTACGAAAAGCAGTAGTGCTGCATTGTACATATCTGTTAATCATTTTCGCTGAGAGAACATGGCAATGCAGTGCTTCATAGCTGTTACATGTTATCCCTTGACTTATTCAAAAAGCGATTTATATACCAACTTGGATTTATTCTTTTTTTTTGGAGATAGTATATACATGTTAGCAACTTGCTCTTGATTGTGATTGTTTAACTGGTACGATGGTGCATATCTCTTTCGTTGCTCTGGATAAGAAGTTAGGTGAAGAACACAGAGTGGGCTAATGGATACATCATTGGTTTCCACTCGAGGTCAAGTTCATTCTTTTCTTATTATATATGCTAATGATTGAGATATATACTTGAATTGTTCTATTCGACCATTCTACAACATTACTTGGCTGTTTTTTAATATATAACTAAGATAAGGGTGGATATGTGTTACATCCATCGATGATATACCAGTTCGTCGGAATTCAAAAGTCAGAAGGTTATGCCAATGAAAATGTCATGCCGCGAGACATAAAATTAAAAAAACACAAACAAGTAGAATATAATATACAATAAAAACTGGGATGAGCCTTTCATTTGTTATTAACTAATAAGATGGGCAGTAGGAGATATGCGCTAAAAATGCCAAAATACAAGCACAAAAAAAAGAGATATCAATTTTCAATTATTTGGTTTATTTTTAAGTAGATGCATCGATTAGTACTTAGAATGCTCATGTATCATACTCATATATAATGATAATGGTAGAAAAGACTACGCCTTTATTTGAATCCAGAATAAGTTGTAGAATAAACTTAGAATAGGAATTACTAATCTGTTTAACTGTGTAAAAATTGAAATAAATTCGAAATAATAATTCTTATTCTGATTTACTTAGTCTAGAATAACTATTCCATGGGAAAGGTGAATAAAGTTATTTCGCTAAATTATTCTGATACATGTATATATATGGTGTGCTTATTTTTTATTTAAAAATTAATACATATATAATATGATATATACATACTTTAAATTAAATATATTTCTTAATAATTAAGTTGATTATTATTAATTTACATATTTTGTATTTATTTCAACACTTATTTATTCCACTTTTCAACAAAATCAGAATATCTCTTTATACATACTTATTCACCTTTAGAAAAAAAATCACTTCCAAACTAAATAACAATACTATGAGAATACTAATATCATTTTTTACTTATTCCTACTTTTCTTATTTTACATTTAAAGTGAAACTACGAGAATAGCTACAATATACTACAAGAACACTAGAATATGAAAAGAGTTTTACTATCTATATTAGGAGATAACATGAAAATATAACATGAAGGAAAAAGACTTAGATTTTGACATAAGTACAAGCAAAAAAAGATGAAAAGGTAAAAAGAATAGACCCATTATTAGAGATATCTAGAAATTTTTTTTATTTTTTTGGAGGTACGTTGTTCAATTTCCTTAATAAAAAAAACCGTTGCCTCTTGAAATTGCGATATCGAACTATGCTCATTTCTTTATTGTAATTTATACTTTGAATTTAAAGCTGCAAATTACGTAGAGAATGTAAAGCGGAGAGGACGTACCATTTATTAGCATATGAAGCAATTTATTCATAATAAGAAAGGATTCAAGGAAGATATTAATATTGCTGGACCATAGAGAACCATCAATCATCAAGGAAGATATTAATATTGCTAGACCATAGAGAACCAACAATCATCAATTCTGATTGGGATAACGAGAGAAATGTCTCCTCCGAAATCTGTTATTTTTGTTAACGGTAATCATTTTATATATAGAAAAATAAGGCAGAACGAGTATAATATTAAATTACAGATCCTGAGGTGGTATATCATACCCACCAAAAAAATGAAATTGTCTTAGATAGGCTAACACCTATTTCTCAACAAAAGTTTCCAAAAAAATATAATTGTTCCAGTATATTGCACAACATTAGTCCTGAGGGGAGACTAAATCAAGAGGATTAAGCTGTGGTGTGGAAAGAGCATGAGAAGACTGCTCCAAATCACGATCGTTTTCCATGGAATGCAAAGCACTGATATTGTCGTCCTTCTCAAATCCTGAACCCAAAATGTTAAACCAAGAATGACAAAGAAAAAAGATAGTGTTAATTATTCTGTATGAAGAAACACATTGTCCTTAAAAAATTCTATTGTTTCTTTTCCTCCAAATGGATCACAAAATAACTTGTATCAAGGTATGCCCGGCCCGAATTCCATGTCTAATTACAACCCATTCCTGATAATGAATTTAGAGGGAAGTCCCAGTTAACATTATCAAAAGCTTTTTCAAAATCCTGTTTAAAAACATAACCGGAAATATTCATGACTTTCATATAGTAAAGAGTTTCTTGGGCCACTAAGAAACAATCTCCAATGTATCTACCTGGAATGAAAGCACATTCTGAATTGTCTATTATTATGTCTAGAGAGAATCTAGAATTCAAAGTCTTAGTAATAATTTTATATAGACTATTTACCAGACTGATTGGTCTATAGTCTTTCAGACTTTGAGCACCTTCTACCTTGGGAATGAAAGCAATAAAAGTTTGATTAATTGGGACTAAAAGATCATACTCAGAGCAACTATGTAGGTAGGTGAATACTTGCAGAATATCAGACTTGAGAAGGTCTCAAAATCTCTGGAAAAAAACCTAAAGAGAGGCCATCAGGGCCTGGAGTCTTATCACCAAGTAATGATTTGATGTTATTATATATTTCTTCAAGCGAAAATTCAGCTTCCAAATTCTCAGGATGCTGAATCTTTGAAGGCAATAATAAATCTCAGTTTAATGGTGGAGTGAAGCCTCCAGGATTATTAAAAAGAGAGAAGAAATGATCCTCCACTTCCTTAGAGATTACAGAAGGGGACATAGAAATGACATTCCTAATTTTGAGTGAGTGTATAGCATTTTTCCTCCTACGATATGTAACTATGTTATGAAAGAAGGAGGTGTCAAATCCCCCTCCTGAAGCCATTAGATTCTTGACTTTTGCTTCCAGTATACTTCTTGTCCATAGAGCAAGGACTGGTGTTCATTAAGAAGATCCTTCTTAAGAGTCACTAGTGTGTCCAGGAGGTGAGAAGATTCTGCTAAGGAATCAATCCACTTAATCTGTGACTCAATAGTTTGTAGTCTGTACTATCTTTTTTCTCTAACAGGTTTGATCCGGCCTTTGATTTGCTTTTTAAGTATTTTCAGTCTGTAAGTAAATCTAACCACAGGGGAAGAGGAGAGGCAACTATGTTTGGAGGTAGGCCAACATGATTCTATAAATGGTACAAAACCTTCAATAAGCAACTAAGATTTATAAAATTTAAAGGGCATAGGGCCCCAATTAGTAGGAATGGTATTCAAAGAAATCGGGATATGGTCAGAAACCACTCTAGAATGTCCCTTACAGTAGGAATTAAAGAATTTGTCAGCCTAACTTGATGTAATCAAAAATTGATCAAGTTTAACCAAAATGGGAGGAGACTGCATGTTGGACCAAGTGAATTTAAAATTATTTGGAGAGATGTCCACTAATAGATTGTCGTTGATAAAGGCATTGAACAATTTCATATCAGAAGATATGCTGCTTCTATTAGAGTGTTCATTAGTGAACCTGGTCAAGTTAAAGTCTCCCCCAATAACCCAATTGGAGTTTATCTTATTTCTGATGAGATGAAGCTCCTCTAGGAAAATACTTTTAAGCCTATGATCACATGGGCCATAAACACCAGTAAGCCACGAATCAAATGCATTAGAATGATTTCTAAAATGTAAAGACAAACTGAAAGAAATAGGAATAGTAGAGATTAGAGAAATATCTCTATCATCCCAACCAATTAATAGTCTCCCAGAAGCCCCAATTGAAGGAAGAAAGGACCACTTATGGAGCAATCCAACTCCCAGATGACGAAGAGTTCCAGGAGAAAAATCCTCCAATTTAGTCTCGTAAATTATGAGAAAATTTCATTTTGTAGTTCTTACTAAGTTATGTACGGCTCTTTTTTTCTCATCAGAATCCAATCCTCTAATGTTCCAGGCTGATATGATCATGATTATTAGGAGGATATAGAAAGAGCAGCCAAGTTCTCAGTTGAGTGGGTATTATCCTGTAATTGTATACTGGATAAACCTTGATCTCGTCGAACAGTATCGAGGAATTGCCTAGATTCAATATTATTATGAAGGGAAATGCCCAATGATTGACAAAAATTAATGAACTGTTCGTACGAATCCCAAGTAAGTGCATCATGAAGTAAAAGACTAGCATTTGTATCAAAATGAGAAGAAACTAAATTAGAATGAGAAATGTCAGGATGTAACTCAGTGTGCGAATTAGAAGAATTAACAGATGTAGAGTCACTAATACCTGGAGCATGTACCGGGGTGGGAGGAAGGGATGCAGCAACCATTTCAGAAAGACCAGCCAAGTCATCCTTCTCCAGGCAATCGAAAACAGCAAGCATCTTTTAAAATTTAGCTAGCGTGAAATGCCTGGCTTTAATATCTGCTGCCACGAAATTGGAGGTGTGCGTCGAGTCAAGACTGGTCCCAACAGGAAAAGGAATATCCGACTCAAGATCAACATATGCACTAGGAGTAGGTAGGAGACCCAAAGAATTTTTAGGAGGAGGGATGGTCCCCATGGGAGAACTGCTCGATCGTGTCCATACGTTTTTACCCCCTAGAGGTTCTAGGCCCTTTGCCACCACACCAACCGCGGTTGGCCTTGAAAGACTTCCATACAGGACGAAGCCCACTAGATCCAGAAGAGGATGGATGAGTCTTAGTAGGCCATGTAGAAAAGGTGTTGGAAGAAGGGTCAGATAGTGAAGAGGTAGCGGAGCAAATATCCCAGCTTTGTCTGTATCGAATAAGGTATACCAGGTTCCTAAAGACAAAGTAGCGGCAGTCTGAGATAGCTTTGCCAGGGTGAATCCTAACACGGACCCTAGCGAACCCCAAATGCTTAACAGAGTCCAAAGATAAGTCCACTTCCAACAGTTCCGCGAAACTAGAAATCATATGATGAAATAAGTCAACATTCCAGAGATGATGTGGAATCCCTTCTAACCTAAGCCACACCCCTACTTCCTTCAATGTATGAACAGCATTAGAGTTTGGAGACCAAGGAATAAAAGAGGCAGATATAAGTTGAAGGGAGGCTCCATATTTGCATAAGTATTCATTTCTACATTTAGGTGAGGAGAATACTAAGAGAAATTTGCCGGGAGAGAAGTCTTGTACTTCTATCTCAGAAGAGTTTGGTCAGCATGAGTTAAGATGATCAACCAAGGCATGCTTGGTTAGCTGAGAGGAGTGTGAGGAAACTATAGCACTCCTAGATAGAGTTAGAAACCGGTCGCATACCGCCTCTGAAGGGGATAGTGTGGAAGGATACAGGGTGGTGAGGCCAGCCATGTTGTAGCAATGCTGGGGAAGTGAAGGAGAATCCTGAAAAAATTTGCAGATTGCAGCAGAATGAGTCGGGGCTTTACACTTGTAGCAGGTTCCAGCAAATTTACAACGTTTTATTTGGTGACCACGAAGACCACATTTAAAGCATCTACTCGACTTTCGACAAAAAATTACCTGAGGGGAAGTATATTTCCAACGAGTCACCTTCATCCAACCTTCAGAAGATGAAGAAAGTTTGTCTTCAGAGAGGCCTAAGTTTGGAAGGTTCGGAGAGGTGATTCTAGGATAGGAATGTGTACTTACTGGAGAAGAAAGGGCAGCGAAACGGTTGCTTGTTTTGCAAGACAGGGAAGGAGAGGGAGGAGATATGGCGGTGTCAGAGAAATATCTTTTGCCAGAGGAAATCTCTATATCAGGAGATATAATGTGATACACACGAAACCTCACGCAGAGAAGAATAGGGGGCAGGAGAATTTCTACAGTTGTGTTTGTCGCATCGGACAAATAATTATTCTGACAACTTGGGATGAAAATAGCCCGGGCGTCGACGGCTCCTGGGGAAGCTAAATGATTTAAAAGAGGCAAGTTAGCAGAAGATTGGGGGGGAGAAGAATGATAAGAGGTAATTCCGTGGGAATTCTCTGTGCTATAATTACAATTATTTAAAAAGTAATTGTCCTTAGCATTAAATGGGGTGGCAGACTTCGCGAGACTCGAAGAATCCCATGCAGAATTCAAAGCGGACACAGAACCGCTATCAGAACTGTCAGAGTTAGGGGCAATATTCCGTGGCGTGGGGGGTCTGAAATGCGCTGTATTGCTAATTAATGCCATGGGAGAAGAATTGTTAATTAATGGGAAGGATCGTAATCCAAAGAGCAACGGTGAGGATGCCCCCTCAACCATTGAAGGAGAGTTATGGTTGATGACATTATTATCCTCATTAAAAGAAAAATTATCCTTTGAATTACAAGAACAGTGATTTCCTACTGTAAAATTATTAAAATTAGGAGGAGATAAGCTGGAGAAATTCCACGCCTGAGACGTCAAGGCCGTCGTCGTCGGTGATATGCTCCGGCATCGACACCGGGACAAAACCCCCTCCTGTCGCTGAGGACCAATAGGCTAAGGGAGATCTCTGGGGAAAGTAAATGGATCAAAAACCAGATCAAAAGCGGAGGGGAGCCAGTTCTCCACAGCGCTGTGTCCATCAGCCTCGATGAGCGAAGATCCACAAAGAGCAATGTCAGAACCACCTACTGAGACCAGGGGTTTGGGGGAAATGAATGTTGTTCGAAAAAAACAACAGAGGTTATTTAAACTCTTAATCGAACCAATGTCCTTCCACAAAATACAAGTGGAAAGACAGAAGAATGTATGAGTATGTAATGCTTTTGATATAACCACAAGATTAACATTTAAAATAAGCCAAAAATCAGAATCTGGCTCCGCCATAGAGCTCCAAGAGATGCGAAAGTTGTCGCGCAGAAACCAGGAGGTGGAGAATCTCCCCCCGTAAATTGGGAAGTTCCACGATCGTGGCATATTCCCGGGGAAAGAAGAAGAAAAGGAAGAAGTAAGGGCAAAGCTACATACCTGTGAGGTTTTTTTTTCCATAAGGACCATGGCGACTACGAGACGTCAGGTGCCTGCGGCTGTGCGACAACGGACGAGAAGGAGAAGGGATCTCGTCCTTCTCTTTCAGCAAACGATCTTTGAAAACTTGCCAGTCGGAGTTAGTGACGCTAAGGAACAATCAACGAGTCAAACGACCCAATCCTCCCCGATGGTGGCTCATGAGGGCAAAGGAAAAAGCACAAAGCAGAAGGGTGAACCGAGAGCGAGGAGAGGTTATTGATGTTGGTTTTTCTTTTTTTGTTATACGCGGATATGTGTTTCTTCTCCTTCGAAATCCGTGCCTTTGGAAAAAAAAAAAAAAAAGGGAAGAGAAAAGCTTGCTCGTACCCATCCGGCCCCAAATATAAATGTATTGGAGCATATTCAATGTAATAAATCTTGTGGAATCCAATAGATTGATTTTAGTTTAGCAGTTAATGCAACGTCAGATAGAAACGCCTACAAGAATTTGGGTTTTCTCTTTGACATATCTATAAGAATTTTGTTGTATTTTTCTGCTAGCAGATACATTTGTCTGTTTAGATGTGCATCATGTTCATTTGTTTTGTGCCCCAGTGGATGGTATAGTAAAGGATGTTTTAACTTCTGTATCTCTCACTGTAACAATTCATTTCAATGTAGTGGTTGATAGTAACAACTTGAACATTTAAAAAGGAAATACTTCTAAACGGCCTGCATTTTTGGATTTATAGAAAAAAATACCACAAAGATTTAAAAAATCACTTTAAATAAAAAACACCATGTCGAAAAACAAAGCGGTAAATAATGGCAAAAAAGGCTATTTGAATTCTGAAATTCTTTCCACAAATGAATTTAAAAAAAAATCTATAGTTGGCACAAATCACATAAAAGTTAGGCAGAAGCAATAGATTTTATGAAGCCTCTTCATCTTCATAACTTATTTCATAGCAGAAAGCTTCAAAGTCAATTTAGAATTCAATTTTCCACTGTGCCTAAAGATTTAACCCAGCTAGAAATAGTACATTTTCTTGGACGGGATATGTATTTGATTACCAGAATATTAACATCTTAAGTATTGCATCATGTCATCAAAATCCTATAAATTTTCATAATTTATTAAATTTGTTGATTGGGTACAAGGTTATGCATAATGTTGTGGTACATACACCTCATCTACCGAAGCGATTATCTTCTCCTGTAAAAAATCCATCGACTACGAAATTGCGCAAATTGAGTTTGATCGAAATGAAATGTTGAGATATCCCAAAACGTTGGAGTTCGAATTCCAAGGTTTCTCATTTTGTATATGTATATACATAATAGATGGAGTCTAACGCCTTCATTCATGTTTCATTTACTATCTTCACCATTCAGTGACCCTCCCACTGCATTTAACAAGAAGTCGTAAAATGTGGAAATTTTGTAAACCTACTTTCAGCTAAAGTTTTCCGATGTAACTGGAATACCGGATTCAGTAGTAAAGTAGTATTTTTTTCACCAAAATAGAGTTGTATACCAATGTATAGGCCTTATCTACAATGAGAATGTTTGTATGGTAAATATGCTGCAATTGTTTGGGTCATGTTTCTGATCATTCTTGAATAACTAAAAATAAATCAATAAACATTAGCACAAACACACAACCCTGCATTCATAAATGATGCATAAAGTTGGCTTTATTCGTGGTCAATCATATTTTCATTACATAGGAGTTGTTACCATTAAAAAATTCCTAAGTTTATGATAGATGCATGGTGTACGCGAAGACTACAAAGGACAATAGTTGTCAACGGCAGCTGCAAGGGATGCATGGTGAAGGAGATAAACGTAGAACATAGTTGTTAAGACTTCCATGCTTAGTTAGCGATAGAGAAGTACATTTCAATATATTTTTTTTAAATTATTTTCCATGATCTAATCCTTCTACTTTTATAAAGGGAGCTAACTAATTGCTACTCCTCCGTCCCAACAACGCTCATCCTCATTTTACGACCGTTCCAATATATTGTTTTTGAATTATTTTCCATGATCTAATCCTTCTACTTTTATACAGGGACCTGACTAATCGTTACTTCTCTATCCCAACAACTTTCATTCTCATCTTACGATCGTTTCAAGAGAGTTGATGAAAACGATCGTTCATTTGTAACATTCTTATCTTCACTTTAATGAATGATTTAATTCATTCATTTATTCCATTCATTACATTTATTCTATGAACGTTTCATTCCATGAATTTATTCCTCTTTCATGGTCATTTATTTTATGGTCTTTAATGGCCATATACTAACATCTCTTACTTGGTCATAAAGATCATGCATAATATTTCATGCATTGAGATGTTTAATCTTGATTTCCACTCCTACTATTTGCGAAGCGAATAATTTTCAATTTCCACTCCTATTATTCATAGGAATGTTTTTTTTTCCTATTATCTATAGAAATATTCCTTAATCCCATTAAGCCAACACATTTTATAAATTTTTCTACTTGAATTCTTTTAATCAAAGGATCAGCAATCATATTATCCGTTGGAACATAATTTACTTTTACTTTCCCTTTTCCACAATATCACGAATGTTATGATATTGTATTTCAATATGTTTTTCTCTTGAAGTATTTGCACCACTATTTATCAAATTGATTGTAGCTTGGTTGTCACAATATATTTCCATTGGATCATTTATCAAATTAAGATTCAAATCATTTAAGAATCTTTTGATCCAAACGGTATGCATGATTGCTATATTACAGGCAATATATTCAGCTTCTTATGTGTATCTAGCCACACATTTTTACTTTTTGCTGTCCCAAAATACAACATCACTACCAAAGATGAATAAATATCTCGACATGGACTTTCCATCATCTTTGTCACCACCAAAGTCTGCATCAGAATAACCAAGCATTTCAAGTTCATCCACTTAATAAGTAAGTTTGTGGTGTAATGTTCATTTTATGTATTTCATTATTCTTTTAACAGCTTTCTAATGTGTTGTTCTGGGATTACTTCAGTATCTACTAACCAAACTTACAAAATATACCAAGTCTGGTCTAATACACATCATAGCATACATAAAACTTCCAATTGTTTGGGCATAAGGCACTTTCAAAGGTTCTTTTCCCTTTTCAGGACACTGGTCATTACATAACTTTTTCCCATACATATACGGTGTAAGTGTTGGGTTGTAAATCTACATTGCAAATCTTTTAAGTACAGTACTTAGGTACTTTTCCTAATTTATACTCAATATTTTAGATTTTCGATCCCTAAGAATCTGAATTCCAAGGACAAAAGTTGCTTCCCTCACTACAAGAAAATCGACATTTAGCGAGGAAAATATTCCTCGCAGCATCCTCGCAACGTCCTCGCAAACTGCTCGCTAGACAATATAACGAGGATGTTGCGAGGAATAATTGTCCTCGTAACTACGTACATCGTTAAATCAATACTACGAGGTATATCCTCGCAATGTGTTCATGTGAATCTAGCGAGGACATTACGAGGAATTATTTCCTCGTAATGTCATCGCCATATCCTCGTAACTCCTCGGTAATTCGTCGGTAAGTGTTCGCTAAATATAATGCGATTGTATGGTCGTTCCAGTTTTAGCGAGGACAATTCCTCACAAATCGCTCGCTACGTGCTCGCTAAATATCGTTATGTTTGCGAGGAAATGTCCTCGCTATGTCCTCGCTAATACTAGGCAGTAAAAAAAAATAAATTAAAAATTCCATTAAAATACCTGTTCCAATGACATTCACATACCTGTTACAATGACATTCAAATACATTCACCACATATACATCATAAGATTTCACATTCAAATTCCATTCCATTATACATAATAAGATTTCAC
>JAMKQA010021410.1:0-18347 GCA_024699735.1 Posidonia australis | reverse complement strand
GCAGGTGCAGGCATGCGTTTGGTTTAGCGTAGTGCATATAGTCTGGAGTCTGCTAGCCGCACACACAGGTTCCTGGTGGTTTGATATTTTATTGTTTAGCTTTAGTTTTCCCGTAATTTAATTTGTTTAAATTATTGTGGAAAATTTAAGGCGTGACAATGAATGTATCAAACATATTTAATTAGATTGCCACTTGGTACGTGAGAAAATCCAATTAGGGATTCTTTAATCTAGTTTTATTTCTGGTAAATAACAATTTGCATATTTATTCACAAAACCTTTAGGAAAAGCTCTATTTTTGGAGATGGCATTGTTCCAATCGAGTTTCATTTGCTTTAGAGCAATTAAATGAAATGGTGAGTTGCTTTGCGAACTTAAATTTAAGGATCATCTTTGAATCTATTTGGGAAATCTTTTTAAATAGTCAACTCTTAAATCCAAGTGTAGAAATAAACTTTCGATTGAAAGCAGTCATAGTTCCATTTTAAAAATTATTTGATAAAACTGTTGAATTGTTGTAACTTTTAGAAAAAACAACGTATTCAAAAGTTGTCTAAAAACTACATCAAACGGACTCAAAATACACGTAGGTATTTTCCTCTTTTTTAAGTTTCGTTGGTTGTTCGCTTTATTAGTCAACACAGAGAATCTTGATCTGAAGTCTGATGTTTTCACATGTGCTTAAAAAATTTAGTACAATGGGACCGTAAGACGATGATTAAATTTGGCAAGGGTTTGGCAACGTCGTGTAGATCACGTGGACAAGAAACACGACATAAATTAAATATGGCATAGGATTCTATCCGGTCCTGAGCTTTTATATATTCTCTTTTGTAGGGAAAAAATCCTCACCATACACTTACATTAAAACATAGCTTTCAAAAAGGAGTTTGGACAATTCTACAATGGGGCGTTGCTGACGTTCTGTCCGTTTGCTGGCTAACTCTGCCTCCATGTTCAACTGGATAGCTTTCAAAATCGACTTTTGGAGGAAGATGAGAAGGTAGAAGCTCTAGAGACTGCATTCCTTTTTTCCTTGACATTTCGCCAACGCCGCTCTTCTTCCATTAAGGTAGAAGAACGGCAGGTATGCTCTTCTGCTATATCTTCCGTCCTCTCCCCCTCGCTGGTCCCCGTTCCGAAGACTAGCCCTGTGGAAATCTCCGATCTGACTGCTTGGTGTGCCCTCTCTTTTGGGGGAGGACTTCATCTTCCACGATCTGCTTCAAGGAACTCCGTCACTCTTGGAGACTTGAGGGCCACTATTTTGCTAATACTTGCTTGAATCTATATGTTGATATTGCTATTAAAATCGATTTTTTATCGCCTTTTAGCTTTGGTAATCTTACTCATTATATCTTTAAGAGTAGTATGTATTACAGTTTTTGTTGAGAGATTGTTTGTCGAGATACTGTCTGCTCGGGGGTTAAGAGTTTTTTGAGCTGAGATGTTCTGAGAATGGGAAATTTGTGTCGGTCCTCTTTCGCTCTAGTTGTGGTAGGGCAGAAGAGGTTTATGATGTTTCCAACCGGCAATCTATCTTGACTGTAGATCAAACACTTGTATCGGAATATTGGACTCTGTCCCCAGTAGATCCCCTCTTTTTCCCGAATGTCTCATCTAGGATTTTGCCCTCGCCGGTCGGAAGTCGCTGGTTCATCGGAGAAGATGAATCGAATTGGGGGGACCCCCGAGATCATAAATGTCTGTCTGACACAAGTGTTGATGCTTCATTAAATGTGTGGAATTTTTCCACCTTTTACCTGCCTAATACATTGTCTTATAACCTGATTAACTGTCCCAATTTAAAGAATAATCAACTCGAGGGGGGTTTTAATAACGTTTATAATTACTGCCCCAGATCGTGTATTGAGCTGGTTTCCGATTCGAGTCGGGTGGACTCACCTCCGGTTCGCCAAGCTGCATTAATGCAGGAGTTGATGGCTGACAGAAACGCTTCGTTTTCTTCTTTAGACGCCTCCCATATCTCTGACAATAGGATTTTGTCAGAAAAGGAGCCTTCGTCTCTGTCTTGTCTTACTTTTTCACCACGTAACACCTATATTGGTGGTTCAAGTTCTGCGGCTCCTGGTTCCCGCTTCTCTCCCCTTGCTTCTCCTTCAACTAGCAACTCTCCAGAGCCTCGAGATTCATCTAGATCTCTAAGGAACACTGCTCCTGTGCTTACTGAGGAACCATCCTCTGCTATTGTAGATTCTCTTGATCACTAGGAAGTGATCTCCCGAAGAAAGAATACCTCGCCTCTGGTAAGTTTTTGTAGAAAACACGAAGATGTTTTACTTGTGGTCTCCGTGGCCATGTTAAAAGATTTTGTAAATACAAGGGTTCTTGTTTTAAATGTTCATCTCTCACTCACTCAGTAACTATCTGCAAATTCCTATAGGAAGCAAAGCCCGTCTCTACTACTGTGAAGATGGCTAGGCTCTCCCCTCACACCCCAAACATCCTTCCCCTTTCTGCATCTGTTTACGATCAACTTCAATTTCTATCTTGTTGTGCGATAGTTACCTCCCATACCCTGCACTTATCAAAGTTCACTCTGGAGGAACACCTTCGTACGAACTGGCCAGCTTCTATTTTTGAAGATGTCCTGGATTTTTCTCCTGGTAAGTTTTTGATTAAATCTGCCTCTGGCTCTTCTAGGAACGAGGCACTTAATCTTTATGGGTCCACTTTACAAATGTTGTCAGCATCCTATGTCCCTTGGTTGGTTAGTTCCAATGCGGTCTTCACTCTGAAAGAAGATGGCGTTTGGATTAGTTGGAGGGTATACCTCATCACCTCTGGAATATAGACATTTTCTCCCACATGGTCTCTGAATTCGCTGATATTTTAGAAGTTGATACCTCCTTAGATCGATTTAAGTCTCTAGGCTTCACGAAAATTAGGATTCGACTTCATCCTGGTAAAGAGATCCCGGACACCATATTATATTCTTTGCCTTTGGAAGGCTAGTATACCCCATCAAATTCAGAAATTGTTGGGACCTCTGTCCGTCTTCTTCTTCAGTTCCAGCATCTCTTCCTCCTTGGCCCAAAAAAATCTAGCATACCCTCTACCTCTGCTCGTAGGAGGTTACCACCTACTTGAAGGCCTCTCAAAAACAACAAGGGATGGAGGGGGGGGATGGTAAGGGTCCCCAGCCTAGAAATAATGTTTGGACTAGGACCACCAGTCCTCCCTCATCAATTCACCCTGCCTCTGCTCCCATTTCTACAAGCATTCTCCCAACACCTATCTTGCCGCCTTCTAGGGGCCCTTTTGCTCCTGTCTCTATCACCAAAATTCATACAACAGACAATCTAGGGCTATCTGACACTACAAAGTTTGTGGAAGAGAAAATAAGGGTAAGGAACATTTCTTTGGCAAAATTCAAGAAGGTTTTGACGGTTTTTGACTGCTTAGAGCAGTATGATTTGGGCTCTGGCACTGGGGATAGGCCCTCCTCTCAGCCAACTACCCCTATACATGCTCCAGGTACTTCTACTCCTTATCCTGAGCATTTAGATGAGTCAAATAATCTCTCTGGCATAAATAATCTTACTGCGCATATACCTACTAGTCTAAATGAATCTTCTAATAATGTCATAGACAATGAGATACTAAACGGGGAATCTTATGATCAATTCAGGACTTTCTATAATAACATTGGTATTAATTTACACAATTTAGATGATACCAAAGATTTTCTTAACTTGATACGAGAAGATCAAGGTCTAGCTCCTGTTGATCTTGATATTTTACAAAATATTGAGGAGAACCTTGCTTCTCTTCGTTTGTCCCATGACTCTACACGATTATTGCTGCCTGGAACATTAGGGGACTTGGAAGCAGTAGGAAAAAAAGAGCGGTAAGAATTTTTATTAGATTGAATAATTGTGACATAACTATTATTAGTGAAACAAAAAAAGAAGATTATAGTCTCTCCTTTCTCAAGATTTTGGGAGGAGGGAGAGTAAGCAGTTGGACTCACTTGCCCTCCCTTAGAGCATCTAGTGGTATTTTAATTGGCTGGAATGAGAGAATTTGCAATATACAGTCTACTTATCCTGCCTCCTATAATCTTTCAATTAGATTTAAAAACTGTAAGGATGGGCTGGAATGGTGGCTTACTGGGGTATATGGACCCTGTGAACCTAGATTTAAAGATGATTTTCTAATGGAATTAGAAATTTTGAGTAAAATAGTTAATAATAACTGGGTGATTGGGGAGGACTTCAACATCACCAAATATTCCTTTGAGTACTCATCAAATATTGGTGTATCTCCTACAATGACAAAGTTCAACGATTTTATAGAGCACAATTTACTAATAGACCTCTCTCCCAACAATTGCCAGTATACCTGGTCAAACTTCCAAACTCCTCCAACTATGGTTAAGTTGGATAGATTTCTTATCTCTCCTGGATGGGCAATTTTAAATCCTAATTCCATGTGTTATGGTAGGGCTAGGATTGTCTCAGATCATACCCCAATCCTTATTGACACAAAACCTAGGGATTGGGGGCCAATCCCTTTTAAATTCTATAAATCCTGGCTTAGCTTGGAGGGATGCCATAAATTTGTCATTAACTGTTGGACAAACTCAGACATAACTCTTAGATCAGACTCATCCTAGCTAATTTTGCCTTCAAACTTAAAAATAAAGATGGAGATTAGGAACTGGGTCATACCTAAGAGAGAGGAAAGAAGAAAAAGATTAGAATGCATAGAATCGCATATCATGAGGATTGATTGTATGGCTGGAACTCAAATTCTTGATAAACATTAAGAAGGATCTCATGTTAGAACACAATACCCTCCTTTTAGAACAAGAAACATATTGGAGACAAAAATCTAGAGTTCAATGGTTAAAGGAGGGTGATCTGAACACTACTTTTTTTCACAATATGTTTAAGTGTCGTAAAAGAATTAATTCCATTTCCTCGCTTAAGGTCAATGGCAATCTATTGACTTCCCCTTCCTTAATCTGCCTTGAGTTAGAAAATTACTTTACTCATCAATTTAACAAGAGCTCAAGGGCAAGGGTATCTCTGAACTGGGACACTTTGCTACCAATGAAGATCACCAACCTAGATTTGTTAGAGAAAGAATTTACTTTAGCAGAAATTAAAAAAAGCACATTTGATCTTCTAGGAGAGAAGTCCCCTGGCCCTGATGGTTTCCTCTTACTGTTTTTTCTAGAGTTTTGGGAATTTCTGTATCCTAACTTATTGGCAATTTTCAAAAAACTACACATTGCTTCAAACCCAGATTTCCTCAAACTAATAAATCAGACATTCATTACTCTAATTCCTAAAAAAGAAGGTGCTGAATGTATTAAAGACTATAGGCCTATTAGCTTACTTAATAATACTTATAAAATCATTACTAAATGTTTGACTACAAGGTTCTCTCTTCCTCTAATTGACATTATTGATGATTTCCAATGTGCTTTCCATTCTGGAAGATACATTGGTGATTGTTTTTTGGTTACGCAAGAAACTTTAAATTATATAAAGACTGCAATTGTCCCTGGCTTTATTTTTTAAAATTAGACTTTGAAAAAGCATTTGAGAATGTCAATTGGGAATTTTTATTGAATTCTCTCAAAGGGCTTGATTGTGGGGACAAATGGATTTCTTAGATCTCTATGTGTATCTCAACTGCTAGGTTCTCCATCTTAATAAATGGATCCCCTACGAGATTCTTTGGTGCATCCAATGGGCTTAGGCAAGGGACCCTCTGTCACCCCCTCCTATTCATTGTTGTTTCCCACATTCTGAATAGGATGCTGGCATTGGTAGCAAGCAAAAAGATTATTACAGTGATCCAACTACCTAATGAGGGACCACATGTGATTAATATACAATACGCTGATGATACAATCCTTTTTCTCTCCTTTGGAGCACACAACTTAGTTAATATTAAGAGAATCCTTTGCTGCTTCCAGACCTGTTCTGGACTTAGAATAAACTTTCAGAAGTCCTTTTTGACAAGTATGGGTGTATCTGGGGCAATGGTGGAGCATGGGTGTGATATTCTGGGATACTAAACTGGAATTTTGCCAATTACTTACCTAGGCCTCCCCCTACATCATAGAAAGGCATTATATAAGAACTGGACACCTGTCATTGAAAAGATCTCTAACAAGTTGTCAACATGGAAGGCCAAATTCCTCTCTTTAGGGGGAAGATTAACACTAGTAAACAGTGTTTTAACAGTAATACCTACCTACTACCTTTCGGTTCTTCATCTATCCTTAAGGGTGGAAAAGGAAATCAACCGACTTAGATGTAGATTCCTCTAGCAATCTGCATCACCTAATAAAAAGGGTTATCACATGGCAAAGTGGGACACCTTATGTAAATCTAAAGAACAAAAGGGTTGGGGCCTTATTAATCTTAAGAATTTTAGTGTGGCCCTTAAATGTAAACTCTTATGGAATTAATCTGAAATGGCCAACTTTATTAAGAGCCAGATACTGCTCTAGATCTGGGTTGGGAACCTTACTTAATTTATCACATAGGAAATGCTTTCCAATTTGGTAAGAGTTTAAGAATTGCTTCTGCATTCTTAATAGCTTCACTTCAATTGAAGTAAGAAATGGTGAAGACACAATCTTCTAGGAAAATAATTGGATAAATGGCACCCCTCTAAAATATAAATTTCTTGAGTTATATAAAATAGCAAAACATAAAAAGTTATCTGTGAAAATGGCGCTTCATCTTTTTGGGAATAATTTCCAAGGCTTATTTAATGCCTTTGACAGCCCAGTGCAACACAATAACTTATCTGTTATTCAGTCCCAAGCAGATCATTTGGCAGACATGTTATCTAGGTTTCAGCTTAGCTTGAAAAAAGATAAATTCCATTGGCAACCTGATCATAAATTTGCTTACTCAGTGAAATCATGTTATAATGTTATTAATGATGGTGGACTGAGATTCCATTTGTATAAACCCATTTGAAAGGCCTAGGTGCCATTAAAGATCAAACTCTTCACTTTTGTAACAGTATCTAATAAGATACTAACCAAAGATAATTTGAGGAAAAAGGTTGGACCGGTCAAGATCTTTGCATTATGTGCAGTAGTTACTGTGAAACAGTATCACATTTATTCATTCATCGCTCTTTTGCAGTTGTAATTTGGAAAATTTTCATTAATTATCCTATGTATCCAGTATTCTATCATATTGAAGATCTTTTCTGGTATAAGTCCCAATGTATTTTTGCTTTATCTGATTATGGTTGGAATGTGCTCATTCCGACAATAATTTGGAGTATCTGGAAAGAAAGAAATAGCAGAATTTTTTGTAACTCATGTGATTCAAGTAAACAAACCATACTTAAGATTATTTCCTTTATGTATTCCTAAACAGTAAATTTGAGTACAGGTTTTGAAAAGGAAACTTTAATCCAATTTGTCTCGGATGTGTAAAATTCTTGGAGCATGAATCAACCGAATATGGGAGCTACTACTCACTCTTACACTGTGCCCCCCAACTCATCAGCCAACACTCCGACTGAGACCATGCTTTCTGTGCAAAACTCTATTGAAGATCATTCTTCATGATTTTCCTTTTGTAATCAATTTCTGTGGTCTTTATTGAGTATGGGACTGTAACTTAATTACTTTTTGGACATAAATGACATGATATGTACCAATGTGGTCAAGTTACTTTCAGATATATTGGATATTCTGGATCCTAGGTTTTTTTTTGTAATACTTGGGACTAATTTTTATTCTTAGTAATGGTTCCATAACTAAGAAATCTTATCAATATTATTACCATTTTCAAAAATATTTACATTCGAACGTCTACAAATTTTTGCCACAACCATATGTCACCTAACGTTGTGGTGAATTTTTTTAAAAAAGTTGTTGTAAGTACTGAAAAAGCGCAGCTCATACCCAAAAAGATGGTTCCTACCAACTTAACTATGTTCAAACAAAAAGAAATAGTAGGAGGAGAATTTGTGAATTGTTATTTGTCATGTATATTACAATCTATAAATTCGTTGTTGCTATTTCTAACTTTTTATCTCTTCTACTACACGACTGCTACCTCTTCTGTAAATTCCTTGCTGCCATTACCAACTTTATCCCTTCTTCTACTCGACTGCCACCTCTTCTCCTCCATATGTGTCCTTCCTTTCCTCTGCCATGAGTCATGAGCTACACCAAATTCCTATAGAACTCCATCCACTAGTGATAGTCGTCATCACGTCGGACAACCAAGGTGTCTCGATGTGGGTTGCTATTGTTAGTAAAGTTGCCGTTGTAATTTATGAAATACTTATTATGGTCATGTTCTTCCTCTTCCTCTTCTTGTGTCATGATCTCTCCGATCATGCTCATTCGCTTCTAATCATACTCCTTTGCTTCTAATCATGTTCTTCCTCTGATCTTCGGGTATGGGCTGTATGACGCTCCTTCCTTAAGATTTCAACGCGAGAGAACAAGAGAAAGAAAGAAAAGAAAAGAAAGTCTCGTTAGGGTTTCGATGTATCAAAGCTTCTTTTGATATATTATCTGGAAGAGTAAAATGATCAAAACAGAGGAAAAAAAATTATCGAAGTTAGGGCTACATCTAATTTGGAAAAGTTTAAGGTAATAAATTTTATTGTTTTGAAGTAAGTGATAATAAAGTGAAACTTGGGTAAATTTAGAGGTAGTAACAAATAATTTTCTCTTATTAAACCGTAGTAACTAGGTTTTTTTTTTGGAAAAGGAACAAGTTAATCTCAAGACCTAAAAAAGATTTTTTTTTTTTTAAATAGATCCCTTTTTACTTTATTTCAAATCAACCTCTCTTTTCAAAAATATTTTAAACATCCTTTTTGTTTCATGGTTTTTAGAAATCTCCCCTTACATTCATTTCTGTTAATTTATACGTCGACACTATTGGTATATTTTGAAATAGACTCTTCTAACATGACTTCACTTAATAGGTTGCAAGAGGGTAATTTCCATCATTTGTTAACTTAGTAGTCATAAGAGTGGACTTCAAAAAATGTGAAATAGAGGGATATCTAAAATATTTTTTGAAAAAAGAGAGATCTATTTTGTATTAAAGTGAAATTATTGAGATTTATATAAAAATTACTCTTAACAAAATTTTCTCCTTACACTCCCTTCATTGAGTTATTATTCTGCATAAATTTAACTTCATAAGGATGTATTAAGCAAAGTAGGAGCAATTGGTATGTCCCTAAAAAGTCTGATAAAGATTCGGGTCTAAATCAGGTCTATCTATATCTAGACCTATATGCAACTTTTTTCATAGATCTGGGTCTAACTCTAAACCTATAATTTAAAATCTGGACCCAAATCTAGATTCAAACCCATGAAGATAATGGATTTGGACCCTAGTCTTGAATTTGACCG
Organism: Posidonia australis; assembly: GCA_024699735.1. Lineage (NCBI taxonomy): Eukaryota > Viridiplantae > Streptophyta > Magnoliopsida > Alismatales > Posidoniaceae > Posidonia > Posidonia australis. The sequence continues at coordinate 8,956 of JAMKQA010021410.1, read as the reverse complement.
ATCTACTTGAAAGTACATACTTTTTACATCTTTGTGTCATACTTTTCATTCTACCGTTAACAAATAAAATATTTTTATACATGAATATGACATAATTTATTCAAAGTTTTTTTTTTTAAGATGGTAGATTTATAATTGCAAATGGAAGAGCTATTCAACTTCACATCATTATCTTACTCAAAAAAAGAAGAAGGAAAGATAAAGTTAAACACAAAATAAACATATAATAATAAATGAAATAAAGTAGATTTTAACTTTTAACTTAAAAAATAATTAAGATTTTAACTTTTAAGTATTATTATATATTTAAATATAATTATTATAATATAAATTTAAATCCATAAATTTAAATATTTTTAAAATTAAACCCTATCAAATCTATTGAGTGTGAATTTATATTCATGGATTTTATCTTTTAGACTCTGATCCTAACTTCACGGGCTTGTACACGTTGCCAAGTCTCAGCACATTTGCAGCAAATCTTATGGACGGGCTAGCACGTGTCCAGTATCTTATACTTTCCGGACTCTGACGACAACCGATGTGGCTCTGCCCGGCCCTTCTCGTCGCATCTCCGTCCTCAACTGCACGCCTGCAACCCCACAACCTCTTGGCTGCCAAACGTCGTAGGGTAGGATTCCTCTTTCCATGCTGAAGATGACAACGGCAGGCGATGTCTGGGCGGAGGATCTTCGGATAGCTTGATGAAGGAGGAACTACAAGTGGAAGCCCCAAGCTTTATCTTTCTTATTATATGTATATATTCCCCGCTTTGCTCTCGGGAGGTCATGGGGGCGGAACTTTTCGGCGCTGACGAAACCCTAGCTCGGTGCACTCCCGAATGGTTCGTGTGTGATTCTATCGATGCTTTCTTTCTTTGGTTACGGATTTCGGAGGAAAAGTTGGGTTTTTTAAGGTTTGTATTGTTTGGATCGTGTCATTTCTTATGGTGGCGGTGGTCGTACTAGTAGTTCTGTCCTTTGTATCGGATTGGTGTGATGCTTGGAATGTGGAAAATTAGGAACTGATTAGCACCTGGTGATAGTTCTAGGAGATGCATCATAGGTTGTTGTTGTGTTGAAAAGTTTTTTTTTTTTTTTAAATTCTAGGGGATGAAAAGGGAGGGATCTTATATGCTGATATTCTTGCTTCTTATGCGAAGAATATTGATTATATGGACACACTTTATTTTGCTGTTTTTTGATTGTGTATTTTTGTTTCTAGTTGCTCTGCAATTGTAGGAGGTAGATGAACTAGAAAGAAAGAGTTCTTACTTGCTCTAATTTATATTGTTGTTGTTGTTTGTATGGTTTTTATTTTGTTTCGTTTAATATTTTATAAAATCCTCTTGGTGGTTAGTAACATTGGTTGAAGTTGATTGTATCTGTTACATTCTCATTAAGTAGGTAGGCTTAAGAATGCTTACACTTTTGCATACAGAAACACAGGAGCACAACTAATAACAAAGCTGTTTTTGTGCCCATGGGTGAAGCTAGCGGTTCTGGGTACCAAGGCCTTGACGAGACACAACCCAGAATGAATGAGTTCCGGAAAGTTTCTATTGTGCCACTGGTGTTCTTGATCTTCTACGAGGTATCTGGTGGCCCTTTTGGCATAGAGGACAGTGTCCAAGCAGCAGGGCCGCTCTTGTCTCTGCTTGGTTTCCTGTTATTCCCCATCATATGGAGCATCCCAGAAGCTCTGATCACGGCTGAGATGGGTACAATGTTCCCTGAGAATGGTGGCTATGTTGTATGGGTTGCTTCTGCCTTGGGTCCTTACTGGGGCTTTCAGCAGGGTTGGATGAAATGGTTGAGTGGTGTGATAGACAATGCTCTATATCCAGTGTTGTTTTTAGACTACCTGAAACCAGGGATTCCAGCTTTAGGGGGAGGGCTTCCCAGGACTTTTTCAGTGTTAATCTTGACAATTGCCCTGACATACATGAATTATAGGGGTATGACTATAGTTGGTTGGGTTGCTGTCTTCCTTGGAGTCTTCTCTCTCATGCCTTTTATCATTATGGGACTTGTGGCAGTACCACAGCTGGAGCCTTCAAGGTGGCTAGTGGTTGATATACACAATGTCGATTGGAATTTATATTTGAATACACTCTTTTGGAATCTAAATTATTGGGATTCAATCAGCACTTTAGCTGGGGAGGTCCAAAATCCTAAGAAAACTCTTCCAAAGGCACTTCTCTATGCAGTAATATTGGTAGTTTTAGGGTACTTCTTCCCTCTACTTATAGGAACGGGAGCCGTTAAACTTGATAGGGACTTGTGGACAGATGGTTACTTCTCAGATATTGCGAAGGTTGTGGGTGGTGTTTGGTTGATGGGGTGGCTGCAAGGGGCTTCTGCATTGTCTAATATGGGAATGTTTGTTGCTGAAATGAGTAGTGACTCTTTCCAGCTCCTTGGTATGGCAGAAAGAGGGATGCTTCCAGAGTTTTTTGGTAAGAGGTCTCGCCATGGAACTCCACTGATTGGCATCTTGTTTTCTGCATCTGGTGTGGTTTTGCTTTCTTGGCTAAGCTTTCAAGAGATTGTTGCTGCAGAGAATTTTCTGTATTGCTTTGGAATGTTATTGGAATTTGTGGCCTTTATCAAGTTAAGGATTAAAAATCCAACAGCTCATCGGCCTTATAAGATACCTTTGGGAACAGTTGGCACTATCTTGATGATCATTCCTCCTACGATATTGATATGTATTGTTTTAGCTCTAGCATCCCTCAAGGTCATGGTTGTGAGCCTTGTTGCTGTAATTATTGGGTTTGTTTTGCAACCTTGTCTGATGCACGTCAAGAAAAAACACTGGTTGCGGTTCTCTGTGAGCTCTGGTCTTCCGGATCTTGACACTACTCAGCATGAAAATGATGCCGAATCCCTCATAGCTTAAATGTCAAGACATGACCACAGGATATGCTTAAAACAGTTATTACAATAGCTGATGTTGTTCTCAGATACAGATACTGCAAAATCTTATGATGTTGTATCTTCCACATGTAAGTTTGTAACTTGAGAATACAGTCAATGTTTATCACATCTAGTTCTGGTAACTATTCCTAAATTATTGTGTGGTTCTTTGCCATTCTTTGAGCTTGTCAGGAAAAAATGCCACTTCTGATTTCTTGTTCCTTAGTCGGGCTTCCATATCCAATCACTGCATCTTACTTTTCATTAATTTTCATGGAGACCTCCAGATGCAGACTGATTAAATTTTATTACAAAAATTGTTGCACAGACGTGCAGTTTGATTTCTTATTACTGATCACTATGCTGTCTTTGTGTTCATTTTTGTTGGCAAACTAGTTCTTGGTATGCACCCATTCGTTGATACTTTCTAATTTATAGCCAGAGAGAAGTCTTACGGACCACATTTCTAGTTGTCATATTCTTCAGAGAGAAAAATCCATTGCCTTTTCCTCTTGGAAAAGCAACGACCATTTGGCAAATTATAAACCTACTTACATGGAAAAAGGTTGATACACCAGGGTCCAAGAATTAGGAAGCAAGACGTAAAAATGAGAGAAGGAAAAGAACAAGGAGGAAGCACACATGCCGTGCACCATAGTCCACAGATTGTTCTTAGCTGTGTTTGGTTCAGATTATAATTAGAATTAAATGAGAAACAGAATCAGCTTAATTGTAAAAGTTGACACAGTTTTTGTTCTGTAAATTTGATAAAAATCGAGGTATATGAGTTTCATGACGAGAAGTAATGTTCTGGCTCTCTTAGGTGTGTTTGATTTAACTTGTGGTCTGATTCTAGGGTGTAAATTTTGATAGAAGTCTACAGTACTTAGAAGTTATTCCAAGAAAAGTATTGGAGCACAACTTCTTCAGCTTTTACCAGATGAAAATATGCATTAAACATAGATTCTGAAAAAGTTAGTGTCAGGTTGCTTCTACTAGAAGATGTGGGTTTTAATTTACTTTTTCTATATTATTCTTGTAATATTCATGTATTTACTTTATTTTACCTTTATAATTTACAAAATTACAACCAACCTATAACAAAATCCTATTTCTTTTTCCAAACTTACAAACCCAACACCTCTTGAACAACGACTATTGCTTTAATTGCCTGAATTAGTAATTCTTCTTGTAATGTTGAAATTTTTTTATTTGTGATAGTACCATGTACATTAGCACATCTATGAAAGAATGATGTAGTACCTTTTACCTATTGACATTAATGTTGAAGAAGGTTAAATTAGACAATTGACATCAATGTTGAAGTCTAGAATCATATGTTCCTATTTTGGCTAAACAAGATTCTACACATTTTAATAGAAGCCAGTTTCTAGAAATAAAATCAAAAGTCTGCTTATGGAAAAAGGTAGAATTTAACTTTTTGTAGAAGTGCAATCAAATTCACCCTTGAATTCAATTTCTAGAAACAAAATCAAAAGTTAGCTTTTGGAAAAAAGGTAAAATCTAAGAGTCCATTTGGTAAAACTTCAATTTCTAAATTCAAGTGTAGAAGTTAGTTTTTAGCTAGAAGTAGTCATACTCTAGCTTCTGGAAATGTAAAGAAATCACTGTTCCCAAAACTTTTTGATTTTGAGAAGTTGGTGGTGTTTAGTAGAACTGTTGGACCATTGTAGCTTTTAGGAGAAGCTACATGTTCAAAAGTTGTTTAAAAGCTTTACCAAGCAAATCCTAAGTTCCTGTAGAAGTGCAACTAAATGCACCCTTAGTTGATTAGCTTATGAAAATGTTGGCTATTAAACAATGAATCTGACTCTCTAAGTTGATTAGCCTAGGAAAATGTTGGGCTCTTCTTTTATCTGATGAAAAACTGATAGTAGCCAATTGTCACACCTTCACCATAAGGACTGAATCATTCGAGTCAAACTTTATGGGGCAAGCATGAGGAGTCTTTGCGATAGAGCTAGGCTTGTGAGACTCAAAAATTGAAAGATGTTGATCGTGAACAAAGCATGGGAGCATGGAAGGTTATGCTTCATAGCCTCGTAGCTAGGCTAGGTCGAGGGAAGCAAAGACGTTACAGACTGGCATAGCGTGTGCTACATGGCAAGCACTTGAGCATAGAAGAAGTAACGTGGTCCAAGTGAAGCAGTACGGACAATGACAAAAGAGTTGGTCAAGGAAGCTAGCAAGTTGCAATCATTATTGAGGCATTTACTTGGAAGATGATTGATCCCTAAGCACATGTGGAGCATTAGCATTGGTTGCATTGGTTTTTGTAAACCAAGGGGTGTCCCTTGGGCTACTTGTGGTGCCCAAGTCTTGTTGTATAAATATAGGTGAGGCTTTGGAGGGCAGCGGCGAGCTCTCGGGTGCTCCGGAGCACTCCTCCCACCTTCATCTCTGGCGACGGGAACGGCGAAGGTGGGGGCGTCGCTGCGATGGCTTGGACCGAGACGGAGCGGCACGGAGGCGCTCGTGGTGACAGGGAGAGACTTCCCGGAGCAACATCGTGAAGCAAGGTGGCCTGGTGCGCTCGGGTGTGTCTTCGACGGCGAGCGGCGATCAGCGGCGTCAGTGATGGAGCAACGGCGACGGTAGGAGGCTTCTGGTCTACGAGAGGCCTAGGGAGTTCCTCCGGAGCGAGGCTACTCCAGGAGGAGGAAGAGGAAGGAGGAGCAGTGGCCCATAAGTCTCCCTCCTCCGCAAGGAAGCTATGGGTTCACCAGAGAAGGTGAACCCATCATCGGAGAGGCCTGTAGAGGCAGGCAGGGCTGCCAACTAGGAGAAGCTAGCCTATAGAAGTTCTGAGGGCTTAAACAAGGTGAACTAAAGATGAAGGGAGGAAAAGGGTACCAGGATGTGCACTCTGGCGACCTTCAGTGGCAGTGGCGGCGTTTCCGACGATGCTCCGATGGCTCTAGTTGCTGGGGAGGTGACTGTTGGATTGAGAAATCAATTGGGGAGGTGTTTTGGGTTTGAGGGTGGACTTCTAGGCTCGCTCGAAAGGGGACTCGAAGCTAGAAGAAGGTCTGAAGGTTTTTCTCTCCTCCTTTTTTCCGTCGACGGTAGAGGGGTCTTTATACTCCGGCGAGGCTTTTCTCCACCGTGGATCCTCCTCCCTCCAGCGGAAGAGCATCGTTGGATCGGGCGTGGGTTGGAGGAGGCTGACCTGAGATCGCAGAGGTTGAGATTTGCTCCTGAATTCTCGGGATTGCTCGCCGGAGTTGTCACTGGAAAATTAGGGTCGTCGGAATTATTTTTTGATTTTCCTAAGTTTTGAATTGCATCTTGAATTAAATAGTGTTGGGCTTAATGGACTTAGGGTTTTGATTTTTCATTTTGGTTTTTTTTCTTTTGCTTTTTATTTTGGAATTTTTAGGGTTTTTTAGGGTTTTAATTTTAGGTTTTTGATTTGATTTTATGGGTTTAACTTAATTTCTTGATTTTGTAATTTAGGGTTTAATTAGGGTTTTGATTAGTTTAGGGTTTTTGTTTTTGGGATTTTTAGGGTTTTGGCTTTAATTTTTTTAAATTAGGGTTTTGAATTTTAATTAGGATTTTTGGATAGATTTAGGATTTTTATTTTATTTTTATGATTTTAATTAAATTTGTGATTAAGGTTTAATTAGGGTTTTGATTAGTTTAGGGTTTTATTTTATTTTTTATGATTTTAATCATTTTAGATTTAGGGTTTTGGATTTCAATTTGGGATTTGGGTTTAATTAGGGTTTATGGTTTTAATTTAGGATTTTAATTAGGTTTTATGTTTTTAATTTAGAGTTTTGTGTTTTAATTAGGGTTTTTGGATCGATTTAAAATTTTAATTAGGGTTTTTATTGGATTTTAAGTGGATTTAATTGGAATTTTCTTAATTAGGGTTTTTATTGGATTTTAAGTGGGTTTTAAATGGATTTAATTGGATTTTACTTAATTAGGGTTTTCATTTTATTACTTTGGGTTTTATTGGATTTTAAGTGGGTTTTAAATGGATTTAAGTGGGTTTAATTGGATTTTACTTAATTAGGGTTTTCATTTTATTAATTAGGGTTTTTATTTGATTTTAAGTGGGCTTTAAATGCGTTTAAGTGGATTTAATTTCCTTTTGATTTGAATTAGGTTTTTTGTTTTATTAATCTGATTTTATGTGGATTTTATTTGATTTTTTTGGTTTCAAGTTTAATTGGGTCAGAGTAGGCTAGTGTGGGCCTGATTGTGCTTTTGTAGGCTAGGGTTTTGGTGGTCACAACCAGAGCATCATCTGGAAGAGCCTGTTGCCAAGTGACTTCAAAATTGGGATGTTTACACAAACAATTATAAGCAAGTATTTTGATTAAAGCTGTGAAAGAAAAGAACTTTTAAACAATCATCAGTTGAAAATAAACCCAATAGTAATGAAACATCTTCTTTGAGTTTGAAGAAAGTGTATTTAGAATTTAATCTAGAGGAAAAGAATAAGGAATGATTTTGTGAATGATTGTTGATTACTCACATTGAGCGTGATTGACTGTGACCATGCCTGTTTGGAGATCCGACGCGGAGTCGCACTGGAGGGAGGAGGTCACAGCCATGCTAGAATGGCGAAGGCACAAGATAGAATAAAAACGAAAAGAAAAGAAGTCGCCACCTAGTCTTTTAAGGGAAAGACGAGGAAAACCATAAACAAAACACAAAGGATGAATGCATGAGATGCAAATATGAAGGCCAGATGCCTACAAACCAGAGGATGGGTAAAGATTCCTATTACTTATGGGGAAGGTGTTAGGCATCCTCGTACGCCCAAGAAACTTGGTCTTTCTAGTTTAATTCGCTTGCTAGAGGCTGAATGAATGTTTTCTGAGCCTATATTGTACTCTAATCATGCTAATATGAATGCCAAGTCAAAACTAGATGGGTGTACAAGCTGATATGCGAAAACTGCGAAGAAATTCACATGAGAAGATGAAATCACAAAACATGACACGACAAAGAAAATTACATGAAATGACAAGGTTTCGGGTGAGAACGGCTTGGAAAATTATACAGACCTCAAGAGAATCAAAAATACAACCAACTCAAATCATCAGAATCATAGAAAACATCGCGGAAATCAAGACAAAAAATTTGCAATGAAGTCCATGCAAAACGGGCAAACTATGACAGGCAAAGAAATTCACATAAAATGATGATGTTTTTGGAAAGAATGCTTTGGAAAACCACGCCGACATCAAGAGCATAAAAAATGTGATAGACCCAAATCATTAGAATTGTGGAAAACATCTCGGAAACCCGAATGGAAAAATTGCAAAGAAATCCGCGCAAAATAGGTAAACTGTGACATGTGAAGAAATTCACATAAATGACAATGTTTTTGGAAAGAATGTTATAGAAAATCACATCGATATCAAAATGATCAAGAGTGGGGTCATCCCGAGTCATCGGAAACAGGGAAAAGGTTGCGAAAATCCAAAAAGGAAAATAATCTGTGATGGGGCCAATGTAGGCCTTTCGGTCAGTTAGTGTATGCCCTCGGAAAATGAAATCCAAATCAAATAAAAAAACCCAAGAATACAAAATAAAAGGGATCAAATCAAATGTCAGACAAAGGATTCTGAAAATGGGATGAGGAAAATCCATGGAAGAAACACATGGGATGTGGGTTCGCTAAAAAAGGATGGGACAATATGCAAAAGTGATGGAAACTATGCAAAATACACGAATATGTACCTAAATATGTAAAAGGTGCTGAAGAATGTCTTAGGCAAAGGTTATACATGACTTAATGCAAGAACTAACATGCGTGTGCATGAATTGGTGGCACAGGGGTAATTTGGTCATTTCAATGGCCAGATATAATAAATGCATGTATGGGGATGATGCGTGGTCTGAGATATGTCAAAACGTATGCAAAATGCCAAGAAAATGTTATTTGCAAGAAAACATACAAAGGACAAGGTTTTAAAAACAATAAAATGATGTAAACACAGTAAAAGACAAGTGCAATGACCAAAATGCAAAATTCACAGAAAGATTGAGAATCT